>CABFPE010001098.1:51904-75127 GCA_900660155.1 Hofstenia miamia | reverse complement strand
TCCTTGGACTAACTAAGAAAGAAGCACAACACAGAAAACTAAAACAATTTTTATTGAACTGCATTAAATACTAGTTCGAAAAACTTATGTAATTATTTTTTAATATAAGTACTATTGGCAGCAATCAGCTTATTCCATCAAATAAACAATTCTTGAAATGCATCAGCCAAACATTTTCCAGGGAGCTGGGCAAATCACTTTTAAACAAATTGCTGGAGTGCATGTGATGTTTCAAAGTGATGTCCAAGTAATGCTTTCTTCATGTACTTAAAAAAATGTAATCGCTTCTTGTACGGTGGATGTTTTAGTAGTGTAAGACTACTCCTTTTTGTTGAAATTGTGCAAAATTATTTGCATGGATGGGAGCATTACAAACAAAGAGCGAAATTGGAACCCATAGAGAGGTCTAAATGGGGAACGTAAAGGACAAAAACAGATTCACAGAAAGCTAGTTTAAACAGAAACAAACACACGCAAGTACTTACTTAAAAGAGGCGAAATAAAAAGACAACAAATGGACACGTATCTAAAAAGGGTGGGTTAGTAAAAAATATGTACAGTAGGCTTAAAATATATTAAAAATCCTTTGGGGAGGCTATAGATTTAACGATATAATTTATGACAGCACTTAAGTTGGTAGATGTTAAAATGTCTGCCATGCAATCAAATTCATTAGGCTTCTCCCTTGTCCTCTTTTTACAGTGAAAAATCAGATGTTTCGGGTTTTCGTTCTCATCTCCACACAACCTACATAATGGTGTCTCTATTAGCCTGGAGAAGAAAAACTTGTCCCTGTTTACGATTCTGTTCATGACCACCTTATACAAAATTGTTTTATAGTTGGGTCTTAGCTTTTCTAGCCTGATTCCATCCAAAATCTTTAAAATCGTTTCTTTAGGAGTGGACCATTTGTCTTAAACCGTTTCGGGAGGTTATTATGCAGTCACCATGGTCGAAACAGATCTTTTCTTTTGGTGAAATCTTTAATTATTGCAGAGCATAAAGCATGAATTGGATGCCAGCTAGAGTTCAGAATTGTATTAAGGATGTTAATTTTATATGACATTTGTAGGTAAAAGATGTTTCCCAGCTGGATTCCACCTTCTTTATAACTGCAGTACAGTAGTGCTGTCGGTCTGGAGTGGTCTTTATTTTTCCACACTGCTTCAAAATGTCACTAGATAAGTGTAATGAAAGAGATGTGTCGTTCTCGGTAACAATATTATATATAAAGACATCGCCATGTTGATTTAAGCATTTGCAAATTCGATATAGACTTTTATCACAATTCCGTATCCTAACTTATCCCTATGTGACAAACATTAAATGTGTGCGCATTATACGTATACTGCAGGCAATAATATTAATTCAATTTATGCATAAAAACAAATATAGGGTCAGTTTTCAAAAGAAATTGCTTTGATTGAATTGTCATGTTTCTTTCTTAGTTAGTCTGAGGCATTATTGAACCAAACATATATATATATATATATATATATATATATTATATACTGTAGCTAACCTTATGGTTAGTTTTAGCGTTAAGCTGCTCAAAACTATTTTCAATATTATTATGGTTATTGGTAAAATACTTTAATACTTATAACTTAAAAATTTAAGATAGATATATCAAAAATCTGAAGCACAATGTGATAGAAGAGTGTCTCTTCTTTTAATTTTCCACTAATCCGGTGACCGGCAGTGATCTATTAAGACGCGAATTGGCAATTTAAAAAATTAGTTTCAATGATTCGTTTTTGCTTCGTATTTCATGTGATTATTAATGAACAGTTCAAGAAAAAGCCATTTACAAACATCGATAAGCATGCAGGTTTTGTGTAAATTGAAATGATATGTATGACAATTATCTGAACAGTGGTGGATAAATTTATTCTCCGAAATGCATATTCCGATAACAGTGTAAGTTATTTCCTTTTTATAATTAATGCAAATGAGTTTTAAGAGATATGAATGCATTAAGGGATTTTTGTTATGTATCATTTTCCGTAAACGTAATAGTTAGCATCTACCAAATACGGTGTTTCCTGGAGTTATCTTTAAATATAATTTATTGATTCTTGTGTAACTAACTAATATGATTTCAAAGAGCCCTTACAAATCTAAAAAAATTGATAATATAAATGTAACTAATGCCTACTGTAAAGTAGGACTTTATGTAATGTAACCTAAGCTAACCTAGGTATTATTTTATATGTCTTTGATAGTTTTATAAAAAATTCAAAAGCACTCATAACTCGGATAATAGTGATATCCAAAATCTAAAAAAGTGCACTACGTAGAAGATTTTCTCCTACATCATTTAAGTTCTAACATTGCGTTGATTGCGAATGAGGACCCACTGAGGTGTAACTTTATGAAATCTGATTTTCGACCAGAGCTGTTTCAGTTGACTTGAGTGTTATATACTTTATATAGAGAAAAGACCATTTAGGTCATTATTATTCCTATGGGTTTTGGAAAACGAATGATCTCATATGGTTAGAGCCAGTGGAGTACGCATGGGGGCATGGTGGAATGTCAGCCCCGTCAGATTTCCAAATTTGATTTTAACTGGATAAATCAAAAAATTTTTCGTAAAAAATTGAAAAATTTACAATTTAGGATCGTGAACTAAATTTTTAGGGTCTATTTTCTCAATATTTTCGAAAATTTTCGAGCGGCTTCGCCCGCATTGGGCAATAACGATGATGTCCCCCCGTCAGAAAATCCTGCGTACGCCCCTGGTTAGAGCAGGATGCTTAGGGTTGTGCAAGTCTATGAAGATTTTTTAATACATATTGAAACTTCAAAGTTGTTCTGTGTTACTAAGATATAATATCTAAAGTTCTGCATGCATTTGCATATTAATTTTTAGCAGATTTGCATTATCTTCATCTCATTTTTTCAATATGCACTAACAGCCGCGTGCGCAGGATTTTCTAAAGACGAATTACATCTTAGTTGTGATCAACTTGAGTTACCAAAATCATGGCGGGTTTTCAAAATAGAGAAAACGTATACCCCGAAAATGCGGCTAACCACCTTAATTTTTAACATTTGTAGAAAATTTTTGCAAAAGTTTTTTATTATTAAGCAATCAAAGTCAATGTTAAAAACCTGGCGAAGGAGAGACATTCCACTGAACCTGAACCTTAATTTTGATATACGGATGTTCAAGCCTGTTGTCCTACAAACATAATAAATAATATATGCAGGCTATTTTGAATGCCCAATTTCAATAGTTTATTGTGAATTTAGCTCGAACTCCGAAGTATGCTCGTATTCAAGTTTTGATGTTGATTCTGACTCTAGCTGGTGTAATTAATGTCGCGTGGATAAAGCCTGAAGTATTCTACACGGTTTATTGCCTTTCAGCTACCATCCTCGTCATTTATGGGATGATTGTGAGAAAGGTAACTTCTATACGTTTGTTTTTTCAATGAATAATTACTATCAGGTATTATGCACTATGCAAAGCAGTTAATGTGCAATTATTAAGACTTTTTACTAACAATAATTTACATCCATGCAGATTGTAAACAAATAAGTGCAGAGAAAATATATTTACAGGTCCTGTATATTTAACCTTGCAACAATCAAAATTTAATACAATTTGAAAAAAAGTACAATTAACATCATTTATATTGCTCTTGTTTTTAAATTTTGCTAATATGGAAGTACGCGTAGAATGAGGAAGGCTAAAAAGTTATAGCAAAATCATATATATTGTGACAGCATATTATCAAGAATTCAATTGATTCCCTTAGGAATTTCTCTAGTTCCAAAAAATTTTATCTTTTAATTTGCTTCATTTATATGATGCTGATAGTAATGAAAAATAAAATAATTATTAAAGAAATTTCACATTTCGTAGAACGTCACTGGCTTTTCTTGTAATTACACAATTTTAAAGAACAAAATGCAGTTTCTGTTAATGATACCTGCATTTGAGCAATAAATGCTATATTTTCAATAATTTTCAATAAAGCCCTCATTACTTTTCGCCATAAATACCTTACAGCTGTGCAATGATCGCTTTACGATTCATACTTAAATCATTTTCAATTTTCCAATGAATTATCTAGAATAAATAGCTCAATTAAGAATCCTTAGAGGAGTTTAAGCTCTAGGAACAATATAATCAATGTTATGAAGAACTTTTTAAATAATGCATGAATTTAATGCAAAAAATACTTATATGGAGAACGAATAAAAAACTACAAAGCAATCCTTTGAACATCTCAATCACTTTGATGTTGATAATTCAATAATTGAAGCCTTTTGAATTTGTAAATTGGAAAATGATTTACCAAGCCTCACTCCAATATACCACAGTTCACTTGAATTGATGTGTTGGTATTCTTGGAATTAAAGAATTGCTTTTTTGAATGCTCGTATCCAATAATTCCTTGGACTAACTAAGAAAGAAGCACAACACAGAAAACTAAAACAATTTTTATTGAACTGCATTAAATACTAGTTCGAAAAACTTATGTAATTATTTTTTAATATAAGTACTATTGGCAGCAATCAGCTTATTCCATCAAATAAACAATTCTTGAAATGCATCAGCCAAACATTTTCCAGGGAGCTGGGCAAACCACTTTTAAACAAATTGCTGGAGTGCATGTGATGTTTCAAAGTGATGTCCAAGTAATGCTTTCTTCATGTACTTAAAAAAATGTAATCGCTTCTTGTACGGTGGATGTTTTAGTAGTGTAAGACTACTCCTTTTTGTTGAAATTGTGCAAAATTATTTGCATGGATGGGAGCATTACAAACAAAGAGCGAAATTGGAACAGTTCTTGAAGTCTAAATGGGGAACGTAAAGGACAAAAACAAATTCACAGAAAGCTAGTTTAAACAGAAACAAACACACGCAAGTACTTACTTAACAGGCGAAATAAAAAGACAACAAATGGACACGTATCTAAAAAGGGTGGGTTAGTAAAAAATATATACAGTAGGTTTAATATGTATTAAAAATCCTTTGGGGAGGCTATAGATTTAACGATATAATTTATGACAGCACTTAAGTTGGTAGATGTTAAAATGTCTGCCATGCAATCAAATTCATTAGGCTTCTCCCTTGTCCTCCTTTTACAGTGAAAAATCAGATGTTTCGGGTTTTCGTTCTCATCTCCACACAACCGACATAATGGTGTCTCTATTAGCCTGGAGAAGAAAAACTTGTCCCTGTTTACGATTCTGTTCATGACCACCTTATACAAAATTGTTTTATAGTAGGGTCTTAGCTTTTCTAGCCTGATTCTATCCAAAATCTTTAAAATCGTGTCTTTAGAAGTGTTCCAATAGACTACTGCCTTTTCGATAGCTTTTTATGGAGTCAGGATGGTCGAAAAAGCTGAAATTCTTTTGGTGAGATCTTTAATTATTGCGGAGCATAAAGCATGAATTGGATGCCAGCTAGATTTCAGAATTGTAATAAGGATGTTAATTTTATATGACATTTGTAGGTAAAAGATGTTTCCCAGCTGGATTCCACCTTCTTTATAACTGCAGTACAGTAGTGCTGTCGGTCTGGAGTGGTCTTTATTTTTCCACACTGCTTCAAAATGTCACTAGATAAGTGTAATGAAAGAGATGTCTCGTTCTCGGTAACAATATTATATATAAAGACATCGCCATGTTGATTTAAGCATTTGCAAATTCGATATAGACTTTTATCACAATTCCGTATCCTAACTTATCCCTATGTGACAAACATTAAATGTGTGCGCATTATACGTATACTGCAGGCAATAATATTAATTCAATTTATGCATAAAAACAAATATAGGGTCAGTTTTCAAAAGAAATTGCTTTGATTGAATTGTCATGTTTCTTTCTTAGTTAGTCTGAGGCATTATTGAACCTAATATATATATATATATATATATGAATATATATATATATATATATATAAAATATATAGCTGCTGTCGTTTTTGTAAATACCCAAATCTACTTGATCTGCCTTAATTAAAAATTTGAATATATTGGTTTTGTAAATTATAAATGAAAAAGTTGTGAACAAAGTTGTGTCTGAACGCGATAAAACTTTGTTGTGAATATTTTAATTTCCAAAAAGTTGTGAACAAAGTTGTATGTCTGAACGCTACTTAAAAACACGCTAAAGCAATTTCGACAAGTTCTTTGTTTGCGCCTATCTTAATGGCCACGATTCTAATTATATTGTTTATTTATTAATGACATTTAAGATGAAAGTGCAAAGTCATTTAAAATCAAAATTCCCATTTTCTTTCAAAATTACAATAAGTTGACTATTCGGGGGTGCCACACGGTTAGTCTTTTGACTAATAGTCATTTTCAAATAGAACAATTTCTATTTCAAAATTTGACTAATCGTAAACCGCAAAAGTGACTTTTTGGGGGTGGCACACGGTTAGTCTTTTCATTATAGTCAAATAAGATCTTTGAATATAGTCAAGACTAATCGTGTGGCAACCCCTTAAATTCTATAGTTTCGAGTTGATTCCCAATATATCTTGGGAACATAATGAGAAAAAACCTTGTTTACCAAACGAAATCAGTGAATTGTGATATGCGAATACTTATGTAAAAGTTTAGACAAAAATACATCAAAAACATAAAATGATCACTCATTATTACAACTCATCACAATATCTTCGCCGACCCAAGCAAGATTGTCAAAGAATGTCTTGTTCTCCAGCTTACAGAACTTAGCAAGGCTTTGCAAATCTCTGAACTTTTCTTTACTTTAAAGGAATTCTCACAGTGTAATTCTTATTAGTATTTATAGAGACTAAACTTTTCTTTCCACTAATGGAAAAGGAGCTGAATGGGCCATTCCAATTGTTCCTAAATGGAACCAACTTTGGATGATGAATATTCATGAGTAATTTTAAAAAATCATCCAAAAATTGACTTAGCCCGTTTTAATTCTTTAGTCTTCATATATNACATATATATATATATATATATATATATATATAGTTTTCTCCTTAGATAAAGCTATATATTACTGTGCTAACTTATATGAATATACGACTGAAATGCAACATGTTAAACTAAATGATAGAAACCAAGCCTGCTACTTCGCAATTTGAGATAAATTGCAAAAAGTCGATCAATTCTTTGAAATTGCAGTCAAAAATTGAAGAAAAATGAATGTACTGCAAGCTAATAACGAGTTGTTTCGAGTACTTGAATATATAAAAATTAGAATCCCAATGCGCAATATACAGTATTTCCCTAAAATCCAAATATTTTAGCTTCGATTATGTATTTTAGTCTAATACTATGCAAAAAATATCATAGTATCAAAAAAAATTATAATACAAAAACAAGCAAATATATATACCATGTGTCACGCAATAAAAGTCGGATGTCATTCGCTCATAAATGCACACCAATGAATTGCATAATAAATATTCTTCAATCACAATTGTCTGTATATAAATGGTATTTTAACTATGTATGAATAAAC
Source organism: Hofstenia miamia (assembly GCA_900660155.1). Classification (NCBI taxonomy): domain Eukaryota; kingdom Metazoa; phylum Xenacoelomorpha; order Acoela; family Hofsteniidae; genus Hofstenia; species Hofstenia miamia. The sequence continues at coordinate 67,657 of CABFPE010001098.1, read as the reverse complement.
ATTGTTATTGTAGTCAATAACATTGATCCAACGATTATTGCTTCATTGATTCGAAATTACTATATTTGTGGGGAATCTGCTACTGCAGCAATTAAACAACAAATTAAAATCTGCTATATGTTCCCAGAAATATCTTTGTGATTGTGTCAAAAGATTCGAGAAAACTGCAAATGCAACCCCCCAAAAACCTAGGGGTCGCACGTCAGATGTTTGTGAAAATACAGAGATAATTGAAAAGGTGAAAGTTGCTAAATCCACTGTTGAAATCAGAATAACTATGAAAACAAGTGCCATTAGGCAAATAGCTGCAGAAAGTGGAGTAAGTCGTCAAAGTGTTTTCAGGATTCTCAGGAAAAAATTGAAATGCCAAATATATAAAATATCTATTTTGCAAGAACTAAAAGAACAGGATTATCAATCTCGAATTGATTTTGTGAATGATTTTCAAGAAACTTTTATCGAAAACTGGAATTTGTGTTATGAAGTGATGAGGCCTATTTTCATGTTGATGGTACAGTTTTCACTCGTAACTGCTTTATTTGGGCGGAACAAAATCCCCACCAGTTTATAACAAAGCCCTTACATTCTGAGAAAGTCTGCGTATGGGTCGCTTTTTCACAGAAGATAATAGTTCCAATTTTTGTGATTGATGATCGTAACATTGATGGCATGAAATATCTAGAGATTTTACAAAATCATCTTGTTCCGTTTTTAAAAAGTCATCGATTGTGCTCTCGATCAGTGTTCCTACAAGATGGTGCTCCACCACACATTCATAAGGATGTTCACAATTTTTTATTTGAAACATTTGGAGATGCAAATGTAATAAGCAGATGTTATACACATCAGTGGCCTCCCACGTTCACCAGATCTGTCCCCAGTAGATTTCTGGTATTAGGTTCAAATAAAAAAACTAGTATATCAAAATGGATTTCAAAATTCTAAAGATGATCTCATTCAAAAAATCAAGAATGCAGCAGACAAAATTTCATTAGAAAATGTAGCGTCTGCAAACAACAATTTCCTTGATCGCCTTGCACTTCTTTTTATAATAACCATGTCNTGTTGGACTCCAATCATTTGTTGTTGGCATGGAATTGAATGTGAACCATGGACTGTGTGCATCAAACATTCTTACTTTGTATTCATATTTTGTATTGGAAATCAGTGGTCCAATATCAGCCCTATGAATGAATACTAACCTATCATATGAGCTATTTTCTAATTGTTTAAACACTGTTGTGACTGCTTTATTGATGTAAGTTTTACTTTTGTCATATTCTTTAAAAATCACATGTGGTTCTGATGTGCATGAATTAAAGGTTGCCCATGTTACTTGTATTACGCTCTCATCACCTGAAAATGAGAGATGAATTTGACTGGGTTTTTCGCAATCAGCCATGACTTCAGCAATTATAAAGCAAAAGATAAAATTGAACTTTAAATACTTCAATGACTTCATTGGCTAAGTGCATAAATTATTAATCGAAATAACAAATGTATTAACTTATAACACCTGCTACAAATTTCTATTTTACAAAGCGTTGCTGTTGAATATTTAGGATGTTTAAAAATCGCCAGTTAACAAATATATTCAAATTACTGTATATGATGAAACTATAATTTACAATATATTAATGTAATGAAATTTCGGCCTTAGTTAGTCTACGTTAATAATGAAGCATACAATAAGTCAAAAACACATTTCCAAATTTGAATATTAGAGCTATTTTGATGTGACTTTAAAGCAGTGTATAGAATTTGTTGGCTAAAAATATGTGAATAGTGCGCTAAGATATGTGTTACAAAGTCAATTTTGTTTCGTTACAACGGTATAAAACCAATATACTATTGGGCATTTCTTGAGATTTTCAGCGAAAGTGAAAGTTTGCGGTGCCTGAAATCTCTCATGCCTGAAAATACTCTTTCGCATCTGCCGTTACGAGAGGCGGGATTTTACATTGCAGTTGTATATAAAGGAGCATCTGAAATTTCGGAATCTCCGCCTTGAGTAATGGAATTAATTCTATGGATAAATCAACCTAATATTATTAATTCTTCTATGTCAATTACGTTTTACATGATTATTAACAAAATTACGTCAAATAATTATCTAATTATTAACAGTCCTTGCACATTAGCACTGAACTCAAAAAAAGAATTGAAAAATAGATTAATGCAAGAATATTTTATATACAAAGGCGTATGGCAAGATAGAGTTGGATATGCTCTAAATTTTTAGCAAACTTTAGTTCCATTTGAAATACTTTTCCATAAAAAAACTTTAAATTATGGCACTACAAGCAACTCAAAATGCTAAGATCGACCCAATTTTCAGATGGTTTATGGTTATTATAATCAATAATAAAATACAATAATGCTTTGCATTTACATATTTTCAATTTTTAATCAATTCTAGTATTTTAACTTCAATGAAAAGTAAACAATTCAATTTAATGTTAAAAATGACTTTTCTTCATCACGGAATTTTAATACCTTGAACTAAATTTTTTCGAAAGCATTTCAACATTTTTTGGTTTTTTTTAATTTTTCATTTCTCTTGCAATGCTTGTTTCATCGCCTTGTATGCCATTTTGAAGATAATGGTGTTTTGTAACATGAAACAACTTCAATGCATATTACAATTGCAAAGTGTTCATTTTGCGACTTGGACATATGGAAGAAATACCATAAGAAACTCAACTATTTAATATCTATATAACGTATTACGTATAATTGCTGACAATTTTACAAATTCTATTTTTAGAAAAGCTAAAATATGCAAGGAAACTAATGTGATGCAGCTTTGGCAGACCAATTTACAATTTCGTCAAGCAAATTCAAGATAATGAGAAAATGATTTTCTTTTTGTGGATTGAAAATTACAGACAGAAAAAGCTGTCTATCTCAAACAGATATGTATGGGGTCTACCCCATTTAAATTACTTCAAATTTCTAGGAACATTTTAAGATCATTGTGTAAAAAACGTCTGTAATTTCTTTGGTTTGTTGCATCAAAGTAGAGCAATTTAGAGCAACTCGATTTGACATCTTGAAGAATGTATGATACAATTGTAAAATTTCAAAAATTCAAATATTGTTTTTCAACACATTGCTTAGAAATTATATAGCATTCATTACATGTGTGCTGATTTGCGTGCACTGTTGCGTAATGGTGAATTTTTATAATTGCGTCCCGTTCCTCACAATACTCGATCAGATTCGGCCCTTCACGGTACGTATCCATCTCTGATTCCAGAACAGAAGTACTTAGAATACTGCATTCACATTTGAAAAAATATTGATACATTGTAAGTCCTTATTTATTTAGTGTTAGAATACTTTTTTAGGATCCAAAAAGAGAATTTTTTAAAAATTCCGATTGAATCTAATCAGATTCCCTCTCTGGCCGATTGCCACTGGAATTCTTTACCTAAGGCAATGAAACAAATTAGAAATTAAACAATCCCAAATTTTAAGCAGGAATTTACGAATTCTACATTTCCAGAAAAATTTGAATACAAATGTCAAGGCTTTTAACTTTAAAATAAGGATTATAGAATTAAATGTAGCAATTTTTGCACTTGCTTTACAACAATTCTTTTCTACTTACGCAACTCATATAAGAAAAAAACTTTGAGTCTATAGACTCCTCTAATTATTGCCGCTATTAATAGTAGATGGAATCTTTAAATAATGAATGTACTTTTTAACGAAATCAGATTATATTAAAGTTCAGCGGCATTTGAATTTTACGTTTGGTTCAGTACTGTACGGTTTTGAAAAATGTCGTGGTTTCGCTATGATGCAGTAACAGTAAGCCTATTTTCAAATTTCTTTTGCTTTTGTTATTTCTTAGAGGGTGTTAATAATTTCTTGCCTTCTTCAACAACTTGTTCTGCTCTGAATACACAACTATTCGTGGCTAAATATTTCAATTAGAGTATTCGTTACCAGCGATGTATTTTAAAATACTGGTTTCCCGGTATTTTTGGAAAGATCGGTTCTGTAACAGAAAGGAAAAACCGCGGTATCAGTTTCGGCATGGTATACCATCAACTTCTAATTTGATTGATACGTAATCATACCATAATAAGTTTAAGCGACTTTTAAGTATTTAGGTAAAATAACAATTGGCAAACCTCTCAACTGAAGTTCGGTCTTCGGCTGCACCCCGCTAGTCAAACTCAATACAGATCAGTACTAACATCATTCAATATTTATGTATTATTTGGATTCTATTATTGCGTCGCATGTTATGTGATTCAATGAAAAATTAATCCATTTTATAGATACTCACACTTCATACAAAGAAACTGAAACTGCATTAACAATTCCATGTCATGGGTTATCTCTATGTACTAGATTGATAACTTAATAGAGGAAACTCTTGATTGGCATGATATTTAGAAAAAATAATAGATCAATTTATATTCCTCGAGATATGTGATATTCGCTTGGAAATTATGTATTCCCTACAGAAAGACATCGAATTTAATTTAAGCTACCGCTTCCCAAAACTATATGAACTATTGAATGAACTTCTAGTTCAATGAGACGATTAAAAATGAGTAATCAGCGGTTGTCGGATTTCTCAATTGCAAGTGTTCATTGCAAAAAGCTTGAAAATTCAAAAGGTTGATGTGCAACAAAATTTTAGTTTATATTTAATAAACTTTTTTATTAAATTTGGCTTTGTGTACATTCATCGTTAAATAATATTCTGCCGACGCATGGATAGAAAAAAATTTGCAAATGTATTAACATCTTTATAAAAAATAAACGAAATTCACCAGAACATGTACAATTTTTTTTTAAATATGAAAATCTCAAGAGGTTTAAATTATAAATTAGAATCAGGGACTTACGATAAAAGTAAAAAGCCACAAATGCAGTCCCCTACATACAATTTTAGTCTTAAATTTTTTTCAAAATGGCAAAGTACAGAGATAATTATTGGGATTATACTTCTTATTAAATCTCACATTTACAGAGTTGCTAAAAATTTCAGTGCTTTCACTCCTACACGCTGTAATCTTATACAAAACATTCAACACATTGCAAAACTCGTAACCCTAAAACTGTGAAATATAAATTTTTGTACTTAATGTTTCAATTTAAATGTGGTATCCGTTCTGAAATGTAAATTTTTTAATGAAGCAAAATAACATTTGTGTGACTGTACATCCCCCAGAATGTTAAAACGAAATACCTTAGGATATGTCATCTTCTTGCGTCCGTTCTAATAAGAATACGTAGCATTCTTTGATGATTTATTACAGACTTATTTTAGTCAACATAATACAATATAATAATAAGCATTAGTTCAAATTGGTCACAGCCCTAGTTCAAATTTTAAAGTTGATCTCGATTTCGTGCCGTCCCATCGCGTGCTTTGTTTGGGGCCGTTCTCGACTGCAATCTCACTTCGTAGCAAGAAATATTTCGTGTAATGCGACTCTAATCTACATCCAGAGTTGTAGATGGATTGAAGAGCCTATGGTGATTTGGCTCTCCCCCGAAGATTGGCGATGCTCAATTTTCTCATGTACCCCAGTGTTCAGAAACTCACGCAAGGTTTTTTAATGATGGACATATCTGATGATTAAGTTGCGGGATGAATATCATATTAAACTTCCATAGAATAAACTGTCAAAATTTCTATGCAGTGCCATTATAATTTCAATTTTTTAGAATATTTAACCTAAGAAAACGACGTTTTAAGCATTAGAGCTTTCAAATAGTTCATATTCCCAACATCGTTGCCTCCAAACCATCGTAATCATTTCCTGCATTACACTGCTAAAAAAATAATGAGATTAGGTTGAATTATAACAAAGATGGTAGTAGCTAGATAATAATAAACTTTTTGTAACACAAGTTTAAACACAAGATGAAATCACATTTCAATGATAACCACCAGTTCGTTTAGGGAATTCTTCAAAAGAAAATGTCAGAAATAGAAAAAAGGCACATTTTGGTTACCTTAGCTGTAACAAAGGTGTATGCTCACATGTACACACTGTCTCTAACATTAAATACCAATTATGTTTAAAAATCCTTGCAAGCAAAATTTCATATTCTGATATTAATAAATTCTCTCTGGTTATTCTAAACTCCGGAGTAAAAGCGAAGATTAGTCTAAACAACACTCTGAAAGACACTTTAAATTTTAAGCATTTAATTACTCTTCGCCAGAACCAGTCTGTAACATCTTCTAACCTTAGTCATATAAGCCAATCCTGACCCACTAGTTATCCAAAAATTGCAAGCGTCTGTCATTTTACTGTTTCCAGCTTTAAATATAATAATAAAATATGTCATTAAGTCACAAGATTTATGTTAGAAGCATCTTCAACTAATTAGGTCAAACTAGGTTCAGCTAGATTTTAAAAATTTGAGGTGTCAAGAAAACTCACAGGACTCTAGTAACAAAAGAAGCGCATACAGATATTTTGAGACGCTAATGCTTGTATTGAAATCTTTTTTACTTTTAGAAAAGATAGCATTTTTGTTCTTCTGAACCCCCTTATAATTGACTTTGTAGCTTCCTGCCAGAAAGGGTTAAGCCTAGAGTGAATACGTTAAAATCAGTTGCATTTGTATTTTTTATTTAGAATATTGTATGTATAAATATATATACATAGATCTTACTGATAAAAACACTTAAATTAAATCCAATTTCTTAATAAAACAATAAACTGTACAAAAACCAAAATTAATATAAATTGAATATTTTTTGTATTTGAGTGTGGTATGGATGCCGGTGAGTCTGACTTAGATCGCCTCATCACGTTGAAAAGGCTACTTATTGCAGCTCTGTATCTGTAACCCATTTCAAAGTGAAAAACAATGCAAAACATAAAATTCTCAATTTATTTTGCTTCCAATTATGTAATAAAACATAACTATGTCAAAGTTTTTTATACTATTTTTTGGTAAATTTCATTTTAAAGATACTATTATAGAAAAGATAATATTTTTATAAATATAGCCAAATTTTAGTCTTTGAGTTCTATTTGGAAAGATCTATTTTTAATGTATTCATTTAGATGTTTGCACAGTGTAAATGTGTATGTAGTTTGTTAAATTTAACATTACATTTATTTAACATGGTTAAAACGACTGGTCAGAAACCGAAATGTAAACACATGACGCATTTCTTTCCCGTGACGAAATTTGGCCAGCGTCTAACACTGTGAAATGCTATTTTATCACACACGTTGCAAGTGCTTTTCAAAGGAAAGTGTTGGGCTTTGAAGTGTGCAATTCATGAGAGAAAATGAGGCCTCTGGTGATTGAAAATGGGCCACTTAAATGTTCACATACGCGTGTGTCAAACGTTCGCCAATAAATTAATAATTGGCTGCCGCAATATCATTCAAATAGCACCTCGCGTAGAAAGGTGCTTTATGCTTCCAAGGTATTTTTTAAACGTTATTATAAAAATTCAATAGCTGCTTGAATAAATATAATTATTAAACTCTGTAAATATATTAATATACTGTATTGCTGAAAAATATTTCATAACTAAAATTTAAATAACTGAATTCCTTAAAGGAATAACGAAACTATTCGGAAAATTCAATACAACTTTCGGAATTCTGAGAGTTGTATTATCTTTAATGTTTTACTGTGTTTCCAAAAATGGGATATACTCTATGGCTGGTGAAAGTGGGTGTGCCTCATTATAAGGTGCATATTTGGTTAATTTTGTAATAATGCCTATTAAAACTGTTTATCAATAGTGTTAATCGAATTAACTATGCAAGAAATTCTGAAACATAGAACTAATACAATACTACTCATTGTTTATTACAATCCGTGATCTGCTATAATTTTTTTCTATGGAATTTATTGTGTTCTGTGTTATGCTGTGTGAAGGCATCCAATAGCTGAAGGTCTGACACCCAATACACAAATTTTAATGATCTAAAAAAACATACTTTTGAATTCAGTGCTTTTTAAATTTTTCAACTGATTGCTTAAAGTCTATAGATACCTAAAATTATAATCCCAATTGTTTCTTTATTTCTTTTTTTGAGATAAAAATTATCAACTTTGAAATATACAATATCGTATATTTTCCTGTATTTTGTTTACAATACACTTAGTATAACAAAATAGTTTGAAAATAATCATAGCTTATTAATTCCCTAGATTTCAAGTTAAGTTCATTAACAATCATATATGTTGACTCTTTGCAATTATTAAAAAATTCATTTTTTAGCAATTTAATGCAATTACGTATTTATTTTATATTATAATATTATTTAAATATAATATTTTACATTCCTGAAATACTGAAAAAAGATTTAATAGCACTTAGACTTAGTTCAGGACGAAATTTAAGTTTATTGTAAATTTGCAAGAGGTTTCCACCATTTATACATGTGTTATTCCATACGTATGTGAGAATCTGTTTTTGGCTTAAAACTTTTTTAATTATCCACATGGAAGTGATTCTTTCACATTAAAAAAGTAATTTTTGATGTCAGTATTGCTTAGCGAGCACCACACAATCCATCTAAATTCCAAATTGCATTTCATATTGTACTTTAATTGGACATTTTAAAAATTTTGTAATATTCAACGTTGGTGATCAGAGTTTGTCCCAATGATTTCACATTTATTAATCTTTTGCTTCATGTAGTAAAGAATAAATATGTTAATGTATAATAGGCGTTTACACTTAAAATGTGTATTTTGCCTTATTAAGAAAATATAAACCTCACTATAAAGGTTATCTCCTTGATCACATTGGTTTTTCACTTGTGTAAAGTTATTTGCTCCAAGTATAAATTGCACGTGACGAGTTTAGTAAGCGATCAAGTTTTGTTTGCATATTAATGCAGTTTTATTAGGCTTGACAGTTTTTAATATATAAATCAATAGAAGTGGTTTTTGTAAGGCTTGTATAAGCAATAAAGAAATATACGAATACTCTTGACAGCCAATTAATTGTATTCACACATGCCTGTGAATAAATCGATACCGCATGACTCTTGTCTGAATTGATCGCTTTGCTTTGATTAAAGTTAAATATAATCGTTTGTTGAGAAGCAAATTTACACTGTGCCTTGAGTTATTCAAAATTATCTTTACAGGAGTTAAATTTCGAGTTCTAATTTGGTATAATTCTGCATTTCATTGGAGGAAATTGAATTACACATACGCTACAATGCAAAATTTTGAAAAATCTAGCCGTTTTTTAGACAAAATCACATTTTACCATTACTAATTATAACTATTATAGGGATGGAATTTTTTATCTTGGATTTATTTTTTTCAAACATTTGCAATATTTCTTTATTATTAAAAATTTTTGTAACTTTTTATCCAAAAATGCCAGTCTATTAAGGCATTTCTTATGCAAAAAAATCTATGCTAAAACTTTTAAAAAATATATTTTTGAACATGAGCGTTCTTTGAAGATATAATAAAAACTACGAGCATTTCATTTGACACAATTGTTTTAAATTTAACAATTCGGGATGTAAATAAGCCTGGACCCAACAAAATATGAACACAACACACCATTATAAATTATCTGTCTACTTGTTTTAATAGGAGTCTTTATTGTTATCGTAGCAATAAGCTGAAAAATATACGAAGCACAACAAAATATTGCATGCATGGGAACAGACCTCAATATTGTAGTTTGTTCGAACAAGATCTTATGAATTTTCATTGAAATAAAGTGCTTAAGACCCTTATCAATAATGACGCTATGAAATTGTTGGAAATATATCATACGTATTCACTGCATCAAATTTCATTGACATTTTCAGAACAGTAATATTTCAATTTACAAAAAAGCCGGATAGTGTAACGTCCACTCTCCTCACTTTGTAAAGGCTCTGGATTTCTTCATGTAAATGAACTCTTTTTATTTCATTCGTCCATAGTGTCATTGAACTCAAATTTATTACGTGCATGAACAGGCAGATTAAAATTAGAATCTTAGAATCAAGTAATAGTGCCTTATTTTGAAAAATATCACAAAGTAAAAGAGATAAAAATAATATATCTGTAGATTTACTGTTTTTATAGAAATTCATGTATGTATATTATTTGTATTTAACCTTAAACATCTTAGCGCCGTTTTAAAGAACAACCATTTTCCACATTTACAAAGAATTTTCTCCAAGCCTATTTCCAAATTTGAAAATCTTGGGGCATGGGTAGGTCTATTAGGGAACATAAATTAATGCAATGTTAACCTTTCTATTAAAGCTTATTGCTGTGGCAGAGATTGTTGAATAGATTAACAAGTTTTCTTAGAAATTTTCGAATGTTTGAAAAAGATTTAAATTCTCTCCATACCTAGTTTTAGTGTATTTAGAAGGTTTTGAGCTACTGGAGGCAACAAAAAACTTTGACTGTTTCTTGTTATGAACAAAGATATTCGAAACCCATTGAGGCGTGCCATCGTGCGCAAAGTCAGAGTTCGCGGAGTCGTAGGCCCCTGTGACCGGAAACTTCGTCAACGTCACACCTAGATGATACAAGGCCAGCCGCGGATTTAGAACGAAAAAATAGGAGACTTTCCTCTATCATGTGGTGCTTTCAGATTGAGCAAACCATTAATAGTTTTTGAGCTATAAGTGTTTTAAATTTTTTTATGGGATCATGAATTTTTTTTAAAAATCACCACGCTGTTTAAGGTTAATGGTAAAAGTCAACTATTTAAATTTGGTTAATCAGAATTCTACCACACATAATTACAGGAATTAGTTATTTCTTAGTTTGGTAGTGATATTTAATCAATATTTTATAACTTTCTCAATATGTAAAGTTATTCTATTTTTCAAAATTTCACAAACTAAATCTGAACAAAAATTAAGGACGGACTTTTCCAAGGGCAGAGATTAAGGTCGTCTTATGTCAGCCCCACTTGGCTAGTTGACAAATCTGACTAGCACTAATAGGACAAATATTAATTCTTTTAAGTTGCAATGTGTAAAAGATGGGATACGAAATCTTAGTAAATATCTATAAACTTTCTACAGAATATTGAGCTGAGATCCCGAGTAGCTCAACTTAAACGTTCGCTGTTACGCATGGTTCTTCCTTTTGAAATTCTATTTTCATGTCGGCGCTAAATAAGTTGGCGCTGTTAAAGACACTATCACCTGTCATATAAGTTTTTCCATCAAAAATTTTGAATATGTTCAAACTATGATGAAAATAAACACTTATCGCAATAGGTGTTATAAAGAAATCCACTGAATTAATTAGGTTATTATAAATTAGATATGGTAATATCGACCCAAGTAAGTTTACTTGAGCTATGCAAGCAATTAATCTTTTTCAGGCTACGCCCAATGGTTAAAGGTAAAAATGCAACACAATTTTCTAAAGTTTCGTGTTTGAAGCTTGTACTACTAAAAAATGAGACTGGTAATCTTGGTGTTGAAATTATACAGAATGTATTGAAAATGAGGTGTGTACATCGTTTGCTTCTCAATTTCATCACCAGTGTCATTGAATTTTTAATCTTAGGCCAGGCAAAATACCAAAGGACCATTTTGGAAACCTAAATTCTACCGTTGTCTCTAATGATTCAGTGTCAATATATGATTTCGTAGAAAATGCATTAGTTTGTTTTGAAGTTTACCTTGATAAACATACAAAAGAGATTCATGATTTATTATGCTTTGATTAAATAAGGTAGAAGTTGTAAACAAGCATGAAATTAACGCATCGCTTGATTAGAATGAACAACTTGTACGCATCTTGTTCTCAAAGGCAAGTAACGTACATATCGAAAAATATCTGTTTTAATCTTAAACTGCCTATGCTCTTTATAAAGGGCAATCTGTTTTTTCACATTTTCAGGCTATTAAGAAATTTGGAAATCTTGCAATATGATCACAACTATTGGGGAACGTATTCACACGTAATGTTGAAAATTTGTATTAAGATTTATTGTCTTTGCTGAAGTACATAAAAAGATGCAAAATTCTTCAAAAAATATTCCTATTCAAAAAAGTCTTAAATTCCCCTCATTCCGCAATATTCAAACATCAATAGCACGAAAGACGATGGCAGCAACGACTAACTTTAGCAATTTCTTTTTATGTAGATAGACCACCCAAGCTCATTGGGATGCACGGTGTCCAACGTCAGAGATGGGGATGCCGAAGTCGGAGTTTTAAGCGTTAAATTTTTTTAGGAAACCATCCAAATTTAAACAATTACTAACTGAGGAAATTATTTCTAAAATGTGTTTTAATCCGAAAACTTGATAATTTGAAAGGACGATTGTCTCATCTTTTAGGAAACGTAAGATTACTAGTTTTCAATAAAATAAACCTATAGAATGTTAGCTTTGTGATCTTGATTTTGGTCGTGTTGCCCAAAATTCATCCATGAACTTCAATGGTTGTAGCGTAAAAATGTATATTATAGGCTTAAATACTACGATGTTCCTCGGGGATGAAATATTTCACAATTCAATGGGTTCCATGAATCCCTTAGTTTCACAATGCTAATTTAATCAAGAAGAAAATTTGCTTTAAGATTTTCTATCCATTTTATGGCAAATGAATTCTTTGCTCGATACATATTAAGAATGTGCACATGCATATGGAATATTGAAGCCAATATCAAAGAAATTGTAAGTAAACAATTTACAGTTATAATCTCACGATATGATAAATTCAGTGTTGCACTGAATTGTATATACTTCTAGCAATTTCAATTATTCATTTGAGAAGACGTTACCGACATTTGCATGTTTTTCTTTAAAAATAACAAGAAAATTAGCACACAAACGCTTGCTAACAATTGCTAACATTTCCCGAACTGTCAGAATACATTAAAATAGGGACTATTTATCAGACTTGTCAACGGGCCGTAACTTCTAAGCTCGGCTCGCCACAGAAAATCTTTCAGTGAGGCTCGTTTCAGCTCGGTATTTTTTTTAAAAATATAGTGTTTTCAGAATTTTTTCAATTGCTCCTTCTATTATTTAATAAACATTTCTAAAATACGATTATAAGTAAGGAATTTTGAATGAAAAATATGAAAAATCTGCATAATCAAATTAACAAGCAGCAATATAAATTTGATTTGCTTAAAAACGGCTCGTTTTGGGCTCGTTGTATATACAATACTCTGCTCAAGCTCGGCTCGGCTCGGCTCGTTGACAAGTCTGCTATGTATACAGCTAAAGTCCTCTGATATATTTATCATATGTTCTAAATCATGATTTTACCTCCAACAACTAGTTGAAGACTGTACTGTAAAGATAAAATATCGGAATAGATGTTATTCATGCAATTTTATAACCTCAATAATTAAGTATATACATGTACATGTTTACAAACGATAAGTTGCTCTAAATAGTTTGATAGCGCTAAGTTTATTTTATTCCAAACCTACTTAAATTTTCGCGGCGGTGTTGGCGCTTTGATGTTATATTGACTGTAAAACGCGGTTGATATAAAATAATTTCGAGATTGGCATAAAGTCAATGTTTTCACATAACTTGGTTGTTTTGCGTAGCGACTTTTCAATTTTGTCTCTGTGGCTTTCTACAGCCATTAAAACGTCATGCGTAATTTATTTTTCTTCATATGGCTGATTTTTTTGACATATTTAACGCAGATGTGTATTGCGGTCAGTGATTGCATGCTGTTTCATAGCCGCTTAAACATACAATGAGCGATCGCTTTTACTCCCTTTTGAAAACAAAGGTATCACTTTCGTTAGATTCATAGACCAATGCTATATTCTTTAGAAATTGTTCACATATTTAGAAACTAAAATACTATTTTAAACGGTAATAATTCCGCAGATCATGCTTTAAAATGATTGTGAATTAAAGATAACATGATTGTATTTAGTCCACCAGATTTTAGAGAACTTCTTTATTAAACTTCCAAGTAAAAAATGCAGTTTCTACTAACTATATATGAAACTGTTATAACTGTGAATCCTGTAAAGGAATGTTGTTAAATACAGCATCGTTTACTACGCTTAACTTATGACCTTGTTTAGATTATCGCCTATAAGATTGAAAGAGGCAGTGTAGCTAGCTGGTTGCTTTTCAACCAGCTGCCAACACTGTATTCTTTAGCAGAAGTCTACGTGGTATTCAAGACAACGATAAGTATACATTAATCATTTTTATTATATAAGTTTACCGAGTTCCTGGATTCCAAGTCCTACTAATACGTTTACATACAAATTCGGGCCTGTATAAGTACTAAGCATGTCAGGATAATTTAGTTGAAGAGAGGGATAGACTCAAGCCCAGCCCAGCCCAGGTCGAATCCATTTCGGTCTATTTAAATTAATGCAAATTCAGCCCATTTGTGTGACGCTTGTCAAAGTAATTTCTTTAAATTTTCTTTTTGCTAAACCAAAGTTGAGTATGTTAGAAATATGTAGAATGATCTACACACTGAAGTTGAACAACAAGAATTAAGTGATACTAATTCAAAATCCAAAATGTACATTTTATTTTTCAACACATTGTTAAAAATATATTCTTTGATTTCCGTACAATACTGTCGACCTCAGTTTTTTTCTATTCCTCGACTCAAGCATGGCCCATGTCAATTTATGGTTGGAGTTACACCCAAATTTTGCTACCTTACGAGCACCAGATTTTCTAATGAGTCAATAGAGAAAAGTTGCAAAGCGAATCATTCACTGGTGGACATAATTGCACATTGTCCGGGTGAAGGGTTCTGAAAGTTTTAATTTTTTCATTTGTAGATTGATTTCTTATATTTCAGTAAACACTTCAATTTAACCAACGCATATAAATGCATTATAAATTACAACACAATTACGTAGGTTGGTTATCTGTTAATACTATACCAACAGCTCATAACTATTGACAGTGTTTAGTTTCTAATTTTAATGACAACTTCAAATGCTTTTTTTCAACAGACATTTGCACAAAATCAGAAGACATTGGAAATTGAATAAGAGAAACCAAAGTTTCCAATAATATTAATAATAATAATAATAATATTAATAATGATAATAATGAATGACTTTATTATTTAGCCGCTAAATACATACACAACAAAAAAATGAAAACAAGTCAAGTTTTACGGCAGCGAGTACAGTCACAGGAGATGAAATAGGAGCAAATGGAATAGTAGGCGAAATTAGACAAGGGCTCAGCAAAGAGGAAAGCCATCAAAGATTTCTTGACGCTCGGTTTCGGGGAAAAGAAATCAATCGCTGTTGGAGGGTTGAGAGTCAAGATATAATTAGCAGCAGTACAAGCACGATTGAAATGGACAATGGTTATAACCACCATGTCCTGGTCAAAGGAAAATAGAACTTAGATTCCTGAATTCCCTGATTTTCTCAATGTTGTTGATAAATTGCAACAGCAAAATTGATATTTTTCATACACAGGGCTCTTTTAAAGGGGTAACTTGAAATTTCGTTTAGCAGTACTATAACAACACCACATAAGAAATACTGCACAGTAATTACTAAAAATACTACTGAAAGCCAAAAATGCAGAAATTCTAATATTCACAGGTTCACTATTAATCTAAATAATGATTTTCCAATAAAACCGGACATGTTGGTAGAACTTAAATTTAGCAATATGGCTGCTTATATGAATTCCAGAAAATTCAACGTACAATTAAAACTATCATACTTTTTTTAAATTACAATTAATAATTATTGATATTTCTTATTACTATTATTATCAGAAGCGGAGCCACAGGGGGGGGGGTGGGGGGGGGTTCCCCCCCCCCCCCCCACAACAAC
>CABFPE010001098.1:0-41877 GCA_900660155.1 Hofstenia miamia | reverse complement strand
TATATATATATATATATATATATATATATCTGTAGTTGTCCTTGATTGTACATATTTCAAAGCTTCGTAAGCAAAACTGGCCTTAAATATATTAAGTATAAAAATGTAATTACTTAGCCCAAAGACCCTGTCTTCTGCCAAAAATCTTGGCAAAAAATTCGGCTGATTTTGAAAGTTTTTAAAAGGTGCAATAGAACTCTAAAAGATATAAGTTGAATACAAAAAAGTTAGTTCAATTAGTTCCAATATTGAAGCAAAAGTAGACAAAAAGTTTTTGACACTTAAAAAATTTGGAATTTATTTCAGTAAAAGTTTGCAAGTTCAGGAACGTATAGCAACGCATGAGGTTGCCATTTTTGCACTTCACAAGCAAATTTTGGAGTTTAGGTGCTATTTTCACCTCTTTCTAGCAATAATTTGAGAAGATACTCTTCAAATTTGGAAAAAACATATTCATATTGCACTCACAGGAACATTTATATTTGAAGCACATTATTGTGACCGGACGTGATGTGACACAACATTATGTTATTTTTTATCAAAAAAAAACAGAATCTCGATGGTTTCGATAAATACTATAAGCATAAATGCGTGTCAAGATCCTTTTTTGCACATGCACATACTATATCCACAAAATTTGCATACTAGTGCAG
This sequence comes from Hofstenia miamia, assembly GCA_900660155.1. NCBI lineage: Eukaryota > Metazoa > Xenacoelomorpha > Acoela > Hofsteniidae > Hofstenia > Hofstenia miamia. The sequence continues at coordinate 41,224 of CABFPE010001098.1, read as the reverse complement.
AATCTTTTATAATATTCCAAATAAAATATAATCTGGGATAATGAATATACCGGTAAGCTTTGACATTGCTGAATGGATCAATAGCAAATATTTCAAATTCCGACCATTTTTGGCAATGATAATTTATCAAAATCTTAAAATATTTCATACTTGACCTCAGCAACAATTTCCATCAGATTTTATAATTTTATTACGTATTTTTAAAGTAAACAGTTTTAGCCATTGACTGATTAACACAGGAAATAATCGAGGTGTAATTTGGCTCGACAAAAATTACGTATGTAAAATATCACAATAGCAATAGGATTTAATGAATTCTTCAAAAAGGAACATAATTTAAATTCCAAATATTTTTACAGCTTGTATATGCATATTTACAATTGCAAAGACTCCTAAATTCTAGGAATTGAATCATAACACGAATTTGATAACAGTGGCTTCAATAAAGAATTTCAAGCGATTGTTTTTTTACATCAATTGAGGCTGTCCGTATTAGGAAGCTGTGTAAATTTTTAAAATAGCTCTAACGAACTCTTTCTGTAACCTATAACGCTCATTTTATGTGGAGAGAAGAGAAACAAATAATGCAATTTCCCATTATCCTTTAATATGTGTAATCTTAAAAAATTATGTGTTGTGAACTTCTTTAGGTTTTGTAAAGTTTTAAAAGTATTTTTAGATGACTAAGTGACTTATTTTTTCGCTATATATATATATATATATATATATACATTAATATTAATCTTTGTTTATTAGAGTTCTTTGCACTAGGTGTAGCAAATGATGTTCCTGTATAGTATATATACATGTATGTATATATATATATATATATATATATATTAACGATATTATTTTTTCAAGCTTTAATTACCTGTGTAATTAATAGATGAATAATGAATATTTTTTCAAATTAACAAATATTTGAGTTATTTAAGTTTTATCTAAAATAGCTGATCTCCAAATGAAATTGAAAAATTCTAAATTTTCACTTTTTTCAAAAAAATGGATATTTAAACATTATTCAACTAATGCATTTTCAAACATTAAATGGTATTTGTTGTTAAACGTACACTTTAAGGATTTCTTTTTGTGAATTAAGGGGTTCATTTACTGTAATCTACTATACTATTATTCAAGCAAATATTTCAAAGTAGTTTTCTTTGAATACTCCCAGTAAAATTGTCACTAATTTCATGCTTTGTTGCACAAAGGAAACTTTAATTGATGGTTAATTTTAAAACTTTTGGCAACACATTTTTTTGTACAATAGCTGGTGTGTCTATTACATTCAATTTGAACATGGTATAGAGGTTTATTGTATTGGTGCAACCAAGCACCTTATTCTTTAGAAATATCAAAGATTTCATGAAGCGGATGACAATTTTGTCACTTCCCACATACGCAATGATATTAACATAATTAATTAAGTTTGATTTCTACAGTTTGAGCAGTTAAAATTGTAAATTGTGGGTTTATTACCATAGATGCAATACCTCTTCATATTTTACGAATTTGTTCTTTTCTTCTTGGAAAGATTGAGTAAGAAACAGTAAACGAAGAGTAATTAGGAGTTTCAGTGATATACTGTTGCTTTGAAGTAATTTTTTAGATGCCATGCAATTATTCTTATATTATGTGGCTCTTGAGGATGATCGAGACTGTTTACCAAATGGTATTGCCTTCTATAATGGAGGGAATTTCTCCAATAGGCATAAAAAAGATAATGGTAATTTACTTATTATGACAAGAACATATATGGGATTGGTTTATTATTGCAAGTGAGAAATTTGAGGAACGTTTTATCTGCTAACGTGAGACAGGGTTTCCTTGTGTCTAAAACAACAACAAATGGTTAATAGGATGGACAAAAAATCTGCAGAGAAAAAGTTACTTTATTCAATTCTCAGGTTTAATTGACGACAAAGATTATTTGATAAACTGGTTGTGTCAATCATACAAATGATCAATATTTTGTTATTCTTCTAGAAGAAAATATGTAATAACTGCACCAATAACACTAAGACACATGCAGCAATAGGTTTCTAAAAAAGGCATACTGTAATAGGCAAGGTAATTGGCTAGATATACGAGTTTGAATTTGATCTGTAAATTAATAATTTATATTTATAATTTTGTTCAAAGATGCGCGTGATTTTATAAAAAAAGAAAAAATGTACCCAATAGCAGTCAGAAACCAAAAAATTAGTGCTTAGCCAGAACTAAGAGTTGTGAAAACGAAAAAATTTTCATCAACTTGTCCTACTATCTGTTATGAATTTGTTTTTCAAAATACACGGTTGTCGTGAACTTTTTGCAGTAACAAAGAAGAAATCTCATTTTAATAACTTTTAGAGAAAAAACTCATAGTTCTGTACTACAGGAAATTTTAATTTGGTAAGAAAAAAATATATATTATATACACATATTACTCTAGAAAATAGTGTAAAATATTATCTACACCATTTCAAATCACCAATTGGTATGAAGAAAGTTGTTTTTAGCAAGCCTATATATTTTATATCTAGTCATTGTAATGAGTCCACACATAAGACAATTTTGAATACATCTGAAAAAAATTGTTTCTGTATATTATGCTTAAAATTAGGGCTAAATACGTGCTTTTTATTGAACACTAGTAACACATCACCAAATTACTATATATATATATATATATATGTATGTGTGTATAGATTAAATACTTACATTTGAAGAATGGGAAATATACTGCAATGAATCGATCGATTGCAATTAGAAGAAGAAAACATAGTTCACTGAATGTGAAGAAGCAGCAAGTATACTTGAAAATTTTGCGGGTTAACTTTTCATAATCAATTAGTACAATGAAGCGAGAATCGAAAATACACATCGCAGAAACACCAAAAATATTATAACACAGATCAAGACTACTCAAGCTTGAAATGAAGATATCAGCCGAAGTTTGCTTGGTCAAACTGAATTGATACCTTAGCAAAATGCCATTACCAACTATGCCCAAACCAGCGCATAGTATATCAAATGCGATAACTGCATAGCTAATTATTACTTTGCAATTGTCTGATATAGTATTTTCTTCAATTGTTATGTTATACTCTCTCATTTTATGCAATAGAATATTTGAAATTTAGAAATTTAAATACTGGTCTGAATTCTTATTGGATTAGTCAAATTATGTTTCGATTGGTTGTCTCTATAATATTTATGTTTTCAATTGCAAATTTACAAAATTTCCAGATATCTATACTTAGTATTAAAAAATTGAAAATTGCTTCTGCTCACTTAGATCATATAAACAACTACACATAATTTGCAAACAGCATGCATTTGATTGAGGATAATTTTTAGAAAAAATTCTTTTTGGATTATAAATTCCTGTTGAAAAAAACAAATAGGTAGCTTAGATTTTTTGGAAGTAGTTTGATAAACACTCTTTCATTATATACCTTCCAATAAAGTAAATTCATTTTATTTGTAAAGTTCAATTGCATCTTTAATTATCTATTAAATGCATTTTGTAGTGTTGAAGTGTAGTGATGCATTCCCTAATGCTATCAAATACATTATAGGACTTGAATTTCATAAACATGAGCGTGGGATTTCTTGCCAACCACTGTTTACACATATAAAATGAAATATTAACTTTTATAAAACACTATTGCTTCAATTTATGCTAACCAACTTTAACAAAATATTTTTTCGCCTTATTCTTTTTTTAAGTTAAACTTATTGATTCTCAAAAATAATATAGAAACTTTATAATTTTTCCTAACGAACCAGCTACAAGTGGAATAATTTTAAATGCCGATAAATGTTAAATTTTTGATAAACAGCTAGCTAGCTAGACTTTCAAGTAAAAAAGTAGAGAGCATTAAAGTATAAGAATGTTCTATAAAGTAATGATCATGAAGTTTATGGAATCACGGATGCAAATTTTAGGTAATAAAGATGAAATTTAAAGAAACATATCAAGACTTCCATATACTTTTAAAAAATGTGAAGTTATTTAATGTGCTTTCGTAGCCAACGATAATCGTTGGCTATGGTGCTTTACATAAAAAAAGATATATATATATATATATATATATATATATATATATATAAAGCACTCATAACTTTGGTTATTATCTCATAACGGTGATTTTTCTTTTAAACAGTTTTTATGCGTTATGTTTAGTTTTTATGGAAAACATGTTAATTTACTAAGATTTTTTATCTATTATTTTTATTTCAATTATTTCCAAAAGCGAAACTAGCAATGAGATATATAACCATTTTGAATGAAATGTTTATGAAATTATATTTTGCTAAAGTGAAAATAATGTGAACATTTGAGCAAGCTTTCTGTATATTTTACTTGTAGTGAAATATGGTGCATTAGATAGCAATGCTAATAAAAACAATAGAGAAATAAAGAAATAAAGTATTAAATTCAAATTATGCCAAGTTACAACATGCAAATGAAGGTATGTTGTGGCAGCACTCTCTTAATACTGAATGATCATCAGCCATGCTTTTTTTCTGTTAATAGTGTTGAAATTGAAAAAATATAATATTACGCAACAGTCGTAGTGAATACTAAATTCAGGGTGTCCATAAAGTCACGCAAAATTTAAATCCCTTGTTAACAAAGAAATATAATATCAAAAAAGCCACAACTATCAAACTATTATAAACAATGCATGTTGTTTTATGGGTACTACATTAAATGTTCGAAGAGTCCACCCTTCTGCAACAATACCGCATGAAGCCTGACAATGAAATTCTGTACCGCCTTTCTCAGTTCAGCTGCTGAAATATTGGCGATTGCTGCTTCCATTTCTTGCGTGGTTGTGGGATTGTGCGCAAAAACCCTGGTCTTGATGGTGCCCCATAACCAGTAATCCGGTGGTGCAGGTCAGGCGAGCGCGGTGGCCATTTGTGGGGAAAGTGATGACTGATTATCTTGTGTCCAAAAGTGGCTTGCAATAATTCTTTAACAGGATTAGCAATATGGGTTGGAGCCCCCATCCTGTTGAAACGTGATGTTATCCAATTGACAGCACTTTTGGAGCTCTGGCACGACGAAATCACGCAGCATGGTGAGATAGCGGTCACCATTCACAGTTTCCGTAAAAAAGAAAGGCGACAACATGAATTTCGATGAAAAACCACACCAAACAGTTACCTTCCTAGGATACATGGAACTGGTAGCCGTAGCACGTGGATTGGTTGGTGCCCAGATGTAGCAGTTTTTTGTGAAAAGGCTGCCGTCCAACAGAAAATGCGCTTCATCTGACCAAAAACAATTATTAAGGAAATTACCATTTTCCAAATGCTTCTCCATAGAATGGATTCTGAATTCGTGATATCTGCTGTACTCGTATAATGCTTTGTGCATTGTTGATTTTGGAATACCCGTGGCTCTCGCAATTTTGCGGATTGAGGTGGTACCAGCAGCAGATGATGATTGCTGATCTTTCACTGTTTCTTCCACGCTGCTAATGGTTTCAGCGCTCTGGCGTGGCCTTCCTGATTTTGGCAAGTCAGCCACGCTACCAGTCACTGAATGGAGGAGGAAGAAGCCACGTGATGCGCCATGCCGTTTTCCTTCTTGTACTGTCGTAGACAGGCCGTTGCTGATGAGCCTGATTGATAATAACAGGGTATGAGCAGCTTCACACATGTCTTAGTATCCATCTGAGAGCAATGTGAGATGAAATCACTACTAACCGACAGCTAAGATAAAAATGACGAATATGCATATATATATGCACACCTAGCTCTCAGCTTGTCTAGTTAAAAACAATTCAGCAGAGGTGCATATGATATTTTGAGTGACTTTATGGACAGCTTGTAATTTCTTAAACGTTACTTTAGTATTATATACTCCTTAAAAACCCCGTTTAAAACTTTCAATTTCAGTGAGAAGATTTTATTAGAAGTTTTTAGTATACCCAACTTTAGTCTAGCATTCATCAAATTATAGAAAATTTTTTAGCAAGCGTAATAAAAATGTGTCGAATTGGAATTTAGTGGGTTGGGTATGATTCAGGCCTGGCAAGGATTGGGCTTAAGTTTTGGTGGGAGTTACTAAGTGATAGGGAAAGGATCAGTTCACAGTGTAGCAGCCTGTGCTTCTAATTCCCCTCACCTACTGAACTACTAAGCACATAGGTGTGTTAGCCAAGCTTAGTAATGGCTGTTATAGGGATAGGAAAAAAAATTGACTTACTTTTAGTAATTTATAACCTAAACATTCCGTTTGCTACGTTGAATTTTAATTAGAAAATATGACACTGTGGAGTAGATATAGAAATACTATATGTATATATATAAATTTTATGAAAAAAACAACGAAAATTTTAGTTGAGAGTACTTTCGGTACTTACTGTACCATCGTCAGTCCAAAGCAAAAATTATTTGGTGGTAAAATTATAAATTTACAAATCATTAATTAAATTAAACTAAAATAAGTGAAGAGTTTGATGACCTTTAGTATTTAAATTAGGTTTCTCCTCCTTAATATAAATTGATTCTGCGATCTTGGTGCATTTGTGTTTCATTAAAATATTAAAGTCAGATGTTGATGCTTTATGTATTTTTGAGTGCATATAAATTTCCGATTGTAAATGTCCATAAAGATGTTCTTGAATTCGTGTCTTCAAATGTCTTTTGGTTTCACCAATGTAGAAGCTGTCACACTTCCGACAATTATATTTATAAACAATTGATGAAACCAAAGGTTTTTGAATTGGATCTTTGTTACAAATTAAATTTGATGTTTTTTCCGAATTTAAAATTGGTATAATTCTTAATTTCCTTAGTTTTCTATTTAAATTATATATAGATTGCTTCAGCCGTGATTCGTGCTGTTTAATAAAGGTAGTTTCCAAAATATCTTATCTTTGTGTTCTTGTGAATTGTATTTTGATGAAGAGGATGTTAGAGCTTCTCTTGATGTTTTTCGCAATAATTTTTCAGGATACCCATTAGATCTTAGATTTTCAAATATTTTATCAAAAGCCTTTGTATTTACATTGTAGTTAGAAGATAGTAAAACCGCTCTTCTAAGCAAGTTTTTCGGTATTGAATGTTTATATTTATTATCACAGTATGATTGAAATGGTATATATAATCCGGTGTTAGTAGGTTTTCTAAAAGCAGATATTTCAAATCCCATTGATGTTTTCTTCAATGTCGCATCTAAAAAATGTAATGAATCTTCTTTTCATTTTCACAAGTATATTTAATTTCACTTAATTGCCAATTAATATAGGAAATAAACATTGATGCATGATCATCGTTTTCCATCAAACAAAAAATATCATCAACATAACGTTTGTAATATATTGGTGGTTTTTTTAAGTTTAGAAAAGTCCTTTCGATTAAATCCATTGCGAAATTCGCAAACGTTAGACCTAATGGAGAACCCATCGCCATCCCATCATGTTGGTTATACACTTAATTTTCAAACAAAAAGTAAATGTTTTATGAAGCTAATAATAAAAGCTTTCGGAGTGTTTCATTAGTAAATGGAAAAGCTGATTCAAGTGTAAGTGATATTATATGGTCAATCGTTTTCTTAACTGGAATTGATGTAAATAAACTTTTTGCATCATAACTAACCATGTAAGAATGTATCCCACATTCTTCAATTTCATTCACGGTGTGTCAGAACGGACGAAAAAATTCAAAAAATATATTATCGCCAGAATAAAGTTTTTTTAGTTTTAGGATGTCTCCACATTACAAAAATGCAAAAAGTAAAAAAATTCAATGACCAGTTTTTTGTAATACGCCATTTTTCAAAGTGGCGTCAAAATTGCAATATTTCGATACATTTCACTGAGTCACACGCTTTCTACTCTACACAGAGGCTTCTAACTATCACAACTATACACAGGAATTGCAGAAATTGATTCAAAATGTGTCTTTGCTTTTTTTGGCTGTTAATATATTATTGGTTCGTAAGTAGTATGATATGGATAATTTATGAAAATTTATATTCAAGAATAAAAAAATGACGTTCATATCGAAATATCGTTATGATATAGTTTGTATAATGTATGTTTATATAGACGATGTCGAGCCTTCTTGTTGCCTTAACTATTTATTGGATTTAAAGTCTAAATTGACAAGTATCACTTTATAAGGTCAATTAACAGTAGCCTAACCGTATCGGTGTAGATGATGCCTCTGACTGATGCCTAGGTTCAAAAACGGTTATCGATCTATTCCTCAAAGAAAGTTTATTTAGCTAGTCTTTTAATTTGTATTTATAAGTAGAGGCGCGCTTACTCTATAACTCAATTATCCTTCAATAGTGCTTAGAGTTTTCTTTGTAATCTTAGTTACTTGTACAATTTTCCCTCTAATAAAAAAACTATGTTTTTGTATACTAAAAATCTCATTACAAAGATTGAACGAATATAAGAATAACATTAACGCAGTAGCCTACACTTATGAAATACATGAAAATCAAAGATGCTGGCTGTTATATCGTCGTACCGAGTCCAGTAAGCGACTTCGGTAGAATGGATAATCAATCGAATTCACTCGGTAATTGTTCCACATAGATAAAAAATCATGATGAATGCTTTCACTAGTTTGCTCACTAAACACTGCAAGTCCACTGCTCTTCATGTCACAAAAATCAGAAAGGTGAAAAAATATTGCGTGGATTTTTGTGGTGATAGGAGCATTTTCCAAGTGAAGATAGCTTCTCATGAAGCTTTGTATGTGTTTTTTGTAATCTTGTGACAGATGCCATCCAAAACACGCATTGACAACGTTATTCAAACAACGAAGTGTTTCAACAAAAGGTAAACAATTCAATGGACAGATTGATTGTAAAATATCAACATTAGTCAATAGCTTCTTCGTAGCATTTCCAGAAAACGTACCACCATGTCGCTGCTCTTTTTGAACATGCAACATTTTCAGCAATTTGTCACTTTCAGGCCAAACTGAAGTCATAGTATTAAATACGGACAGAAACGCACCAGTCATCAGATGGAGTTCCGGTGGAGGGATTATCTCAAGAACCAGTGTTCCATCGATATCACCCTTGATAACGTACGGGTGTATCACATTACCATGCTTTTTTGGCAACTTTTTTATCTCCACCAGAACTATAAAATGACCAAAACTTTAATCGTAAGTCTCCAAATGTTCTGCTTTTTCCTCGTTCACTCAGGTGATGTCAGTCACTGTTGCACCAAGCGCACGGATGAAGGTTTCCGTGCGCCATTAATCCTGTAAGAATATTACAGAGTTTCATATCGGTTGCGATGGTAAATAGCATGTCAATCTTGATAAAACCAACAGTCGTCTAAATGTTGATAATGTTCATATAACATTCCGGAACATGAGGGACAATGCCAATTATGAATGCACGTTTCACTCCAGAATCAGCAAATCGACTTTTCGAGATCGACGAAGGATCACTTTTACAAAGCCTCCACCACCGTCGATGCCAATTCGAACATGACTAGAAATATCATCTAATTGTCTTGTCTCTCTGATATAATCAATCAGGGGCTTTAAATCACTGCAATAAACAAAGGGTCTTGTGATTTTTTCGTGATTCGACGTTGATGTATAAAACGTAGACTCTTTGACTTCAAAAAAGTCATCAAGTTTGTCGTTTTTTTTCATAAAACTTGTCTTTCAAATATGGTTCAACAGCATGTCTAGACTTCGTTGTCTTTCGTATATTTTCAAAAGATTCAAAACATTTTGAATAACAGACATGTCACCACTTGACAGTACGAATTTCGACGACGTTGGCTGAGCCTCTGGAGAATGTGATAGGGAGCGTGCTTTCACTATTTGCAAATGCTCTGACGACGTCATTGAAGAATCAATAAGATTCGATATGTTATTCATTGCGTTTCTTTTGGAGGCACACAAATTATAATTATGACTACAACCACTATAAAGCTGGTTAAAGCATTGAGAACATATTTTGATCTTCTTTGGAATATTGTTGTTGGGAGATGAAGGTCGACCAGGCTTCTTCTTCAGTTTCACTGCGGCTTGCATATTCAATTTTGCTACTTCGCATATTCTGCATGAACAATTTTGCTTTGATCTAAGGTCTTGTGGGCGACGTGGATCATAATTATCGTCATATCCATTGCGTTTTTTGAAAGAATAAAATAACAGCCGTTGCAAAGTGATGCAGGAAAATCAGGATTACTAATGTCGTATCCTTCAATCACATAGCCATTAATCGTTGAAATGTCTGTTGCTGAAAGCTTTCTAGATCCTTTTCGGTAACAAAAGACGCAAACTTTGTAACGACATCGTTCGTGATCAAGAGCTAGGGCAGTTGCCATTACGTACGGAAGATCGAAGTAGAATACATGTATCTTAGCTTTTAATTCCAGGACTTTGTTTATTTAATTTGTAGCCCTCGTTTATTGCAATAAAACATTTCACATTGATTAAATTTGCATCAATCTCCGCTTGCATTTTGTATACAAATATTGGTCATTAGTATCTCTGTTGCAGCAATTTAAAGCTAATGTCGACTCCGATATCATCATAACAAGATAGTAAAGTTGTCGTTCTTAAAATCAAGAATTATCTTTCGTCTGCTCTTTTATACATATACATTAAACAGACGATATCATAACGATATTTCGATATGAACGTCATTTTTATATTCTTGAATATAAATTTTCATAAATTATCCATATCATACTACTTACGAACCAATAATATATTAACAGCCAAAAAAAGCAAAGACAAATTTTGAATCAATTTCTGCAATTCCTGTGTATAGTTGTGATAGTTAGAAACCTCTGTGTAGAGTAGAAAGCGTGTGACTCAGTGAAATGTATCGAAATATTGCAATTTTGACGCCATTTTGAAAAATGGCCTATTACAAAAAACTGGTCATTGAATTTTTTTTCCTTTTTGCATTTTTGTAATGTGGAGACATCCTAAAACTAAAAAAACTTTATTCCCGCGATGATATATTTTTTGAATTTTTTCGTCCGTTCTGACACACCGTGTATTAATAAATTGATTAGTATCAGTAAAAATAAATTCTTTAGGCATAAATGACTTTAATTTTTCATCAAGCCATTTAGATAAGTTATAAACGTGTGCATTAACCATTGATAAAATAGGTCTATCAGGCGGAGATGTTGTATCTTTATGTATTTTGCAAAGACCATATAGTCTCTGTGGTTGAGAGCCAGTGTTATGAAAGCAATTATAATACTCTTCGTCGATTTCTCCCGAATTTTTCATTTGAAGAAGTGTTTTATTGAATTTATCTTCTTGAGATTGAAATATCGAAGTTGTAGCTTTCTTCTTATTTAGCAAAATCTTTTTGAATTTTGTATCATCATCCAAGTTTTACTTCATTTCTGCAATATATCTGTGTTTATTATCAACGACAATCCCATTGCCTTTATCAAATTTTGACATGTAAATACTTTTATCTTTGTCTAGATCTTTAACTAAATTTTTTAGTTTTATTAATTCAGGTGGAACATGAAATTTTTTGTTTATGTAATTGTTAAATATTGATTTCACTTTGAATTTCAACTTGTAATATTCCATTTCATTAGGTTTTTCTGATTTCAATAATTGTGAAAACATAAATTCTGTTTCAATTTTGGCTAAATTTTTATCAATCTTTTTTGGCCATGACATTTTCATTCCTAAGGATAAAGCTGTTTCTTCTTCTTTAGTGAGAATTCGATCAGATAAATTAATTACTGTACTATTTAATGTAAATGTATTATCTTTTTGCAATACATTCTTTAATGCGGTAATTTTATTTTTTGGCGTAATTTTGTTTTTCTAACATAGGATTCACATGCACATTTAAAAGCTCTGAAAAATATTTTGTGTGATTCTTTGTTAAGGTTGATATTCGTGAGTCATATAAAAAAATACATAAAGCATCAACATCTGACTTTAATATTTTAATCAAACACAAATGCACCAATATCGGAGAATCAATTTATATTAAGGAAGAGAAACCTAATTTAAATACTAAAGGTCATCAAACTCTTCACTTATTTTAGTTTAATTTAATTAATGATTTGTAAATTTATAATTTTACCACCAAATAATTTTTGCTTTGGACTGACGATGGTACAGTATGTACCGAAAGTACTCTCAATTAAAATTTTCGTTGTTTTTTCATAAAATTTATATATATATATATATATATATATATATATATATATTTTCATAGCTGCTAAGTAAATATACAATTTTTTTACTCTTTTTGTTTATATGTATATAGACGATTTTTAGTTTCATCTTAGTAAGCACATCAGCATTGCCAGAAAATATGCAAGTTGATATAAGCTCTTCTTCTGTTTGTTAAAGGAGTGTATCCTAGTTCGGTCTATAAGACTTATGCAATACTTCGCTTATTTTTGTACTTCAGATGCATGAAGATGTACAAAGGAAGCAGCCGTGAATTGATCAAAATGTTAAGTGCTCATAACTATTAAGCTGACTAAACATCATTTAAATTTAAAGTTTCAGTCAGATCTTGGACGACATGGCCTCTGACAGTAGTGTAGGCAAGGGAACATGATGGAATGTTCCTGTCAGGTTTTCAAAATTGATTTCGATAAATAAATCAAATAATTTTTAGCAAAATATTTTAAAAAAATTAAAACTAAGGTCGTGAAATGCATTTTCACAGTCTATTTTTCCAACGCTTTGAAAAATTTTCACGGTATCAGTCACTTGAACAAGACTAAGATACCCCCTTGGTTTTTAGACCGCATATATACACCGCACTTGCAATTATTATGTAAATTGGTATTTTCACAGGAATTTTTTAAAAAACTTATATTCGACATAAGATTTTTCAAACTTAATAAAACAGTTAACAACGTTAGAATATCGCATTTCATGAGATCAGATCGTCTTCCCATACTAACAACTTTGGTGTTTTGACCAAGGAAAGTGCTATAAGCGCTTCTCCAGTAATACAATGCAAAAAATTCCGTCGCTCTAAGTTGCGTATGCGTGGAGTATATATGGAATTGCTACAGCCGCATAATAAACGTGAATGGCCATGTAATAATAAACTGCGAAAATAAATGTAAAAACACGCAAATTTTATTTCTGCTTATCAAACAACATCACATGCAATTGCGTGCATGTTGCTTGTTTGTGTGACATAAGATGATGGAAGAAAACATGCCTGCTATTAAAAGGCATCCGTTCATAATATGCATGAAGTGATTTGAAATTTTTTAAAAAATGGAATTCTCAGCGAAGATTAGTAAGTACTTTCAAATACTTCAGATATAGCAATACTTCGCCAATGGATGTGGCAACCCTCCAAATTTTCCAAATTTCTAAATAGGCTTATAGAATATTGTTTGCACATGAACATAAGACAGCTTAGTGTTTATTGCTTGATCACTTTGCTACTGGTGTATTACTTAACTTGAAAATAGATTATTTTGTATATTTTTAGCTAATACTTTATATTATGTTGAAAGATTTATGTCATATTCTGAATCATAGAAGTATTGAATTCTTTCAATGATTTTTAAGATCTGATTATGTATAAAGTTTTCTACTTTTGTGCACATTAAATTTACTTATTTTGTGATTTCCATGAAGGTTACTAATGAAACATGTAGGATTGATATTGGACTCCTAATGAATATTGACTGGGCTCATACTTTACTAATTCTTTGGACCTGTGTTGGGCTAGGAATAAAAATATAAGTCCATTTACATCTCTTTGAATACTAGGAATCACAACTCAATAAGTTTCATTTAGAATAAATTCCTTATATATTTCTACTGAAACCTTTTTGACCAAGAGGCCTACAATAAAATCTTATAAAAGCCTTCTTTTTTAAATGTCAAATACAAAATTTCACAATGTCAAAATTGGAAGCTATAATAACAGTATTCTTCCTTCCAATGGAATTCATTGTCACTCTACAGTGATACAGCTGTCTTCTAAATTTCTTAAAGTATTTAAAAGCATTTAAATGAAAGATATACGTGTATGGCACAATTAATGATCTCTAGGACCATTTATTTTTTAATTGAAATGCACAGTAAATAATTTGGATCCGCAATTAAAATGATTGTAAGAGTAGACTTGACATTTTACAGGATGAAGGAAGACATACCACATCTTTGTATAGCATGCTTTCAGAGATACATCATGCCGAATAAATAAATTTCTGATATCAAAAATATTTATGTTAATTGAGATTGTTTTTTTCAGTTTTCAAAGAAATAAGTTTCATGTCAATTTTTTAGTTTCAATACACTTTAAAGAAGTTTTTTTAAAATATTTTTTGAAAATATTATTAGCGGTGCCAAAGACAGCTAACTCTCGTTAACTAAAAGCAGAACCCTATCTATCTAGCAGCGGGACCCATAAAGAAAGACAGAATTACTAAAAAGCTCAACTTGTTACAAAAAGCAAATGATAAAAATAATAAATATAAATAAACCATTAAACATAGTTTCAAAATTTTGTTTATGACTAACGGGAGACTTTAACAAGAAAATTATAAAGTACAATATTCATTTTTATAATTTTAGAAAATTGTTTTTGTTTTTTTTGCAATTTTTAATATAGTGGTAAAGTTCTGATTGGACCCTGATTGTGCCATGTCGTAAGGATGAAATAATCTATTGGTACATATGTGGCCATTTCGAAAGAAATATGCAAAAAACCAAGAAAAACAAATACAATGCTAATGGAAAGAATATAATTCTTATTTTTGCGCTGCTTTAAGTATTCCCAATGGTTATTGGAACATTCAAAGCGTTCTCTAAATTAAAGAACGTTTTGGTAGCACTTTATTGAGTAGGAATGGAAAAAGAGCTCAGCATACTCCTATAAATATTTATGGTATTTTACTAACGTGTTCTGATATATCTTCTTTATTTTGTAAGCACTCTATGATTTGATTTTTGCAATAGCATTTATCGAAACTATGTATATATGTTATTATATCAACTTTTATAAACAGTATAAATACTACTGCATCCGTATATTGCAAAGCAATGGAATTTTTCGTTGTCTTTTTAGAAATTTTATTAGTTTAAAAAACACGCGGAAAATTATATTTCAGCATACAAAGCCATCTTTGAAAAATTTTCTTACAAATTATTCCCTCTATTTATTAGATTTTACAAAAATAGCTATGTTCGAAATTTTATATAGAATTAGATTAAATTTACAAATGTAATCCGTGGTGCTTAAAATTTTGAGTATTAGTGATTGTTGTGAAATTTAGTAAGTATAGAGGAAAATAATTTGAAAAATATTTTACTGATGATGGCTTTGCAAACTCAAATAACTTTACCTGCATGAATTGAATTTTGTTGCTTAGCAATTGAACTTCGCAATCGTACTGAAACACCTTCGATTATGAAGGTTAAATTTCTAATTTGTTTTAACACTAATATATAACTACGATGGTTTATAAATCAGGGGTTATATATGGGATCACTGAAATGTATCAAAGCAACCAACATGGCCGTGGCAAAGGAAACTAGATCACAAAATAATGAGGTCATTGGTATTTTCAGATATTGTTTCAAATCTTATATGAACATAATAATTTATAGGATTATATTTCAGAGGGATACTAAATAAACGAACGAATGCCTCACAGTATGGCTTTTTAGCAGGAAGCCATTGTGTAAATTAGTTTTTAATTATATTTTTACACATTCATTTAAAAAATATTTTACATATCATGTCAACATTGTGCTTGTAAATTTTATCAAATACTTAAATAAACCATGATATTCATAGCAGTCAGTCTGCAGCTTAAGCAAAAGTTAATGTTCATAAACACAAAAATAAGCTAATTTTTTCTTTTCAAACATTCCATATGATTTTAACGAAATGAACCATTGAAATACTTTGTAATATTATTAAGGACACAAGCACAGCCTACTAATAACATGTTAATTAGTAGGCTGTGTTACAAGTCATAAATATGACACATGCAATTCTTAAAATAATCTTTACAGTACAAATTTAAAAATTTAAAAATTTGGCCAATATTTGGAACAAATATTTGTTACAAGTTGCAATTTCAATGTGGGTAGCTTTTCCCATTAAGACTCAAAAAGGAAGGGACGTTTTCAATGCATCATCACTCCAATTCACTGACGGCTTACATAACCTCAGACTAGGGCGGATTAGAGGCAGGAAGGTGTATAATTCTCCCAGCCTCGCTATTCCTGGGACCTCAAAATATCAAAGAAATGTAAAAATAAAAGTATACGTAGAAGTAAAATTTAAAAAGAATTATTACAAACCATAGGCTTCCTGGAAAAATCAATACAAATTAGCCTTCAGGGCTTTCTGAGAAGCAGAGGATCACTTATTTATTAGTGTGAAGGCTACCTGGGACAGATGCCTTTTTGAGATAAATAAGATAAATCCGATTAGAATGATTACTATTATGAAGTATTTCTGCATTCATATATGGTCGAAGACAATCTTATAATCAATATACCAGTCATTGAGAGGCTTAGGTCATCACAAAATCAAAATTATCAAGTGAGGCAAGAATTTAATTTTTTTTAAAAATCCACCCTCATGCAAGTAAAGCAAGCATTAAGCTCAGATAGACATTTTTGTGTAACACTACATTTGAAAAAAATTAAATCCGCATTCAAATAGTCATATCTATTCAATAAGAACTTTTATAGTGACCCCATTTAGCGCATTCTAAATGTTAAGTCCTAGAAAGATTAGAGAATTTGATCTATTCAACATTTTTCATGAATGAACGAGTAAGAAACTAGAAATTATTTCCGGAAAATTTTTGCACCAAGAAGTGCTACTGAATTTGAATAGAAAATAGTTAAAGCTGAAGAAATTAATTGTCATTTTAAAGTGACAAAAGACTACAGTTAAATTTATGACATTTTTTCAAGATTGAATGCATTCTACCTAATTAAGTGATGTAAACACCATAAAACAAAACACTATTATCACCAGAACAAGATTTTCTCAGAATAGATCAAAAATAGATCAAGTACAGTATGTCGGGATATCACAGCTATAGCATATGGATTATTTCTTGGGTTAACTACAACTATATTATGTATAGATGTATTAATAATTACTTGAGCTATAGCTATAATCAAAATCTGCGGTTTATAAAATGTGTCCCTGTAAATATGTCAACAAATGTTGTATTATGTAAAAATTCAAAAGCATTTTCCAAGATTAACATGAAAACAACCACAATGCAAAGAAATGAATTGCATGATTTGCTTGCTATTCTAAGACCTCGGGAAACATTTTGCTCTTCTAGTAAATAAATTTAGTATTATAAATATAGAAATGTATTGTAATCCTTAGAAAAAAAATTTGCAATGGGATATTTCAATTAATGATATATGAGAATAATTTATGCACATTACCGCAAAGCATTTCAAAGTAATAAAAAATTAGTAATATTCTTTTAGTATAAGTGTTATCTTCATTTATTATAGAAGCGATCTGTACATCGAATTGATGGGTCATAAATTATTTATTTTTTTCAAGAATAACATAGATAAATGAAGAAATAGAGTTCTTCAGTGCTATTCTTTTCTAGATATTTAATTTGTTGGCAAACCAGGCCGTATTCTCTTAAGTTAGTTTCCATTCTGAGATTTCGATAGATTTATTACCGAAGATTAGTATTTCAGAGACAAAATTCTCTTGAGTAGGAAAAATACTTGAATATGTAAAATTTGTTTTTGACGTTTACAAAATATTATAAGATGTTTTCAAAGAACAGGAAATTTTTAGTGAATATATTTAAGAACATTAATGTAACTATTTTTCATAATTTAGTGTAAATTTTGGTACAGCAGGATGAATTGCATTTCCAGATAAGAAACTGCACTGCCATCTTTTGAAAAAATAATCTATGTTTCCAAAATTCAAAAGTTCAATTTTTTTGAATTAATGGGTATGCGGAAAGGTGTTTTATCATTATATAATTAAAAAGTTTCAAAATTCTTAGTAATAATGGAATGGAAAGATATCTACGGTACGCAATAGATCACTTTCCATATAATGATGTCATCTAAGCATGCAACAATGAGAGCCTGCCAATCAAAAAATATAGCAGCTAACTATTTGGCGACAGAAATAAGATGAATCTTACTGAAGGATTACACAATTTTAGCTGAAAACTGAAAAAAATATGGGTATTATTCATTCACAATTATAACTGATAACAAAAAAAATTGAAACTAGTATTATACATGAGGTTTAGCAGGATTCAATCTGAAAGCCCTTTTACTCCAAGTAATGAACTATGCACACAGTACAGTTGAATGCTATTGTATAATAAAATTTCCATTTTGTTGAATACTAATCCTGAAAAACAAGGATGAGCTTAATGCTACAATTTCATCTACTAAATATGCTAAAAAAATTGAACAAATATATGATTCAAAGCAAAGGAAATAGTCAATTATGCTATGACCTACTTTGATAACTCCATTAATATTCTTTATTCACAATAAAATGAGGTTAAGTTATTTATATGAAGTAAATAGCGAATTGTGCCTCAAAAATTTATATGCAACTTTTTTTTTCAAAATATTTATTGATTTAACAAACAATCAAGCTTGAAAAACGGACAAGAAGTTACTCCACAATGACTGATCCCCTGCCTACGCTACTGCTGGAGCAATTTTTATTCTGCCACAGATGTGGATCCAACATTGAATTTCCCTATTTTAATTTCCAATATTACATACATAAGAATACACTCAATCATAGCTTTAACCTTGTTGAGATTTTCAAACCCGCCCCAAGGTTGACATTGAATTTCAAAATGGCCTAAACCCAGGGCTGTACTCCTAAGTAATAAATAATGGGGCTCTTATCTTGAGTTTTGTATTTTTATTATATATTTTGACCATAATTTATGCTCTCAACAAATAAAATCGAAAACTCGAATACTAATACAAATTTAACAAGGGAGGCTGCGCCCGAGTCTAATTTAACAAGGTGGGCTGAGCCCCCCTGAGCACCCTTTCGAGTACACCCTTGCCTAAGCCGATTTGTTGGAACTTGGTTTCGTAATTGTACAATGAAATCTAGACAACAAGTTAATTCAGTTGTCCTTAGAAACAATAAAAAAGTTTTGTGAGAAAAATATCATGTTCGAAATGTATTTTGCATTACTATTTGCAAAGAATATCAATTTAATGTCTTCAAGTGCTTCTGAATATCTCAACCCGACCCCATCTATACACCCAATGCCTACAAAAAATAGGGTGATGCTTGTAATTTTTCTACTAAATACATGATAGTATATCTCACAGCACCCTTAGTTTCAAAGGAGGCAACTGTTCGAGAGTTCCATTTCACCTTACAGTTCACATGAAGAATATTAGATTCTTTTGATTTCTCGTCAGTGACGTATGCAAAAAGGGATATGGTTGAATATCCTCTCGTCAGTTTTTGAAATTTATTTTGTTTGACTAAATCAAAAAAATTTCGGCAAAAAAATAAAAATAATTAAAAATGAATTTTTTTGGATCTATTTTTTTTAATATTTTCAAGAATGTTGCGAGACTTTCCAAACTGAGATGCGTCCGTCAGAAAGTCCCCGTACACCCCTGATTGGAATACAAAGATTTTTCACCAATATCTTGTTTCCCACTACCCGAAAATACATGTCTCCATTTACAACTATCACAATGCATATGTAGCGTGTAAACACTTGAAACACGAGGCATTCATGTTCTTGACTGGAATTATTAGATGATTGTGGCAGAAATTGGAAGTAATTTACCTGACACTTACTTTCAAATGTTTCTATTGAAATATTTAGAGGATACGTCATGCGTTAATTGTTATATCATCGAATGTGTTTGATTGCTCTTAATTGGGAAAAATTCATTTATTAATGTTGTGTAGGCCTATGCATTAAAATTTTTTGATATATTTGATAACTGTACAAGAATATTTAACTATCCATTATTGTTAGAGTTGTTTTTTTTTAAATATAGCGAACAAAAAGGGCTATTAGCCATCTAATTCTATTATAGGTGAGCTTGTAGATGTAAAGATCTACCAAAATAAATGTAGTGACCATACAATTACCTCACATGCAGATGATAACATCAATCAATCCTAGTAGTTTACATTTACAAAAGGCTTCCTATCCATTGAAATTGAATAACAATGGCATGATAAAGGCTCATTCAGTTGCTTTAAAATTTTTATAATTTTTGTTTGGAAAATGATCAATTTACAACATTTGATACCTATGCTGCCCACATTTGCAATATGCAACCAACCAAAAAAACAAGTGAAATATTGAAATGCTAAATTCAATGATGGAATATCATTTCTATGGCCCATTGATGTAAGAAAAACTTAAAACATTTATTGAATATTTTTTTGTGCCTGTGCACTACAAGTTTAATATGGTACCAGGGGGATAATAATAAATTCTAATTTATAATAATTGCAGCACTGTCCATATTATTAAAAATACATGTGCCTATGCAATAAGAATCTATTGCTTTAGTTGTCTACCTGTTATGCTTAGCAATGTTTTTGATATACTTAAGGACATTTAAAAACCAACATATCATTTTTCTGTATTTAATCTTGAACTGATATTAAGTGACGCATTTATACTGAAATTGAATATATAATTTCAAGTTTAAACATTAACGAATTATTCTCCGAGATTTCATTTCTATAAAATTTTAAACATTTTTTGCATTTAAATTCCTTGTAGCTAACTTCATATTTATTAGAATATCTTGGTACAAGCTATATGCAATTCAATTATAATTGAGAGCGTGTTTTTGCATGCACTTTGGCAATAGAATATATATTTACTATTTGGAATTGGACAAGGAGCTTTAGACACTATTTTTTAACATAAGGTAACGTGGACATCGGAAATTTAACCCCCCGAACCCTAAAAAGTTGTAGGGTTAGGCTTAAGATTAGTCATATGTTATTGCCAACTGACAATCTAAATATCTGCGTTCATGAATATATGTATCAATGTATCAAAATTTCTTGTGTAAAAAAGTTCCAGGTCTAAATTCTAGAGTCCAAAGTTTCGGAAATCAAGCAAATATATTTAATTATTAATTGTTAAGATGACTTTAAAAAATTTTAAAAAGTAATAAAATAGAAAAATTTAGAAATATTTGTCAGATAAATCATAATTTAATCTAAGCAGATTAATTATAATTCATAATATATTGATAAATTACTGCTAAATTTTGTCACAATCTCTTAATAATTTCAGTCAAACATTTTTCAGATGTCTACACGCTGAAAGGAGACACAACACACTAAAAAACAATCTTATATGGAACGAATAATAAATTTTTTAACAGCTATATTTGGGAACTTTAATTAATCTGGCAATACTTAGAAAAATACATTTGACTAAAAACCTTTTTGAGAAACATGAGGGTGAGGGAGAAGTGAACAATGACTTATTCATTCATAAAATCAAGTTAGCATACTTTGTTTTTGCAACATGTTAGTACATATTGTTTACATTATGTTCATTTGCACCCAATGAACACACTTCAATTGAACTTTTGCCATGAACGCCATAGAGCCCTGATATGAAACTTGGTGAAAATCTATGGAGCGTGTTGAAGCAACCTGTGAATAGTACACCATCACACAATAAGGAAGAATTATGTTCAAAATATGGGATACATGGAAAACTGATGTTGTTCAAAACTGATAGAAAAAATGTCAAAATGTGGTGACCTCCTACAGAAAGCAAGAGTAAGTTATTCTAATTATTGACAGTAACTGTTGATTGCTTTTTGTTACAATATATATGCTATGTTACAGTTATATAATGTTTGTTCAACATAATTTGTTTTAACTTGTTTTTGACGTTTTATTTGTGATTTCCTAAGGGTTGCCAGATTAATTTTCCTCCTATTGCCCTATTGTACAGGATAGCCCAAAAGTAGATTTACAGTTATCATATTTAAAGTTTTTAACTAGATTATTTGGAAAACTAAAATATTTGAAATTCTACTCCAGAACAGCAGGAAATTCGTTATATATGTTAACATAAAAAATAAATAATTTAATCTCTCAGATACTTAAAATGTCCTCCTTCAACATTGCAACATTCTTTAAATCTTTCTAAAATACTCTGACAGACACTACGACACAAATTCCGATCTTCATAAATTTCCGTGAATGCGGCATGAATGTAATCTTTTAAATCATTTATTGTTTTGGGTTTATTCTTACAAACCTTGTTCCTAAAAACACTTCAAAAAAGAAATCCATTGATGTCGAGTCAGGTGAACGTGATGGCCATTTGATGCTGCTTCTTCTTCCGAACCAACGCTGTGGAAAAATTTGGTTAAGGTGGTCTATTACTTTAAATGCATAAGGGGGTGGTGTTCCACCCTGCTGAAAGAAAAATTCGTTAAAATCAGGTTTAGCTTTGAGTTGCGGTATTACTACTTCACGAAGAATGTCCAGGTAGTTCTCCCCATTTACAGTTCTATTAAAAAAACGGGCCCAATAACACCTTTGCTTGATAATGTACTCCAAAATGTAACACCAGGCTGGTTCAGTTCAGTCTCTATTGTCAAATGGTGATTGTCATAAGGCCCAGGACACACAGTTATGCCTGATCACATGCCAGATAGTTTAAAACATGCCTCATCTGACCAAATAATTCTATCCACAGAGCCAGGTTGTTCTCCAATAAATTGATTACGCATCATTTCGCAGAACTGCAATCGACGATCTGCATCGTCCTCTAAAAGACCATGTACTAGTCTTGGCTGGTAAGGTTTAAATTTCATTTTACGCATTAAGCGTTGTAACGATGCCCTTGGCATGGATAGTTCTGCAGAAGCCCGTCTTGTAGATTTCCTTGGACTGCCCACAGATGTGATAGCCACTAACATTTCATTTTCTTCTGTCTCAGAAGTTTTTGGACGTACAGACTTCGGTGCATTATTCACTGAACCTGTTTCATCAAATTTATTTCTTAGACGATATATTGTTTAACGTGAGAATTGTCAAAAGTTTCTTGCCATGCTGTATGTACCATCTCAGCATTTTCATATTTCCAATATTGCTTTAATATCCATTTACTTTTTTCTTGATTTAAAGTGTTCGCTATTAATCCTGAAATAAAAATATATCATTTTGACTTTACAGAAATACAATAAATTACAATTAGCAAGGAAAAAGCTGTTTATGTAGGTTGGATTTATACTCTGAGGAGTATTTTATATTGCTTGTGATTAGAAAGTATCTTCAACAATATAAAAAATAGTTTAACATCTAAACCTACTTTGGGCCACCCTGTATATGTATTACTATATTTGGACACATGCATGTGTCGTATTCCATATGTAAACATCGTATTTATTTTGTTATTTTAGGTTCTATTTAGCATTCAACATCTTTATTTCCAAATGATTCACAACTTTGCCATAAATGGAAGGACTCATTATATATCGGTGCAATAGCTTTGCACCCATCTATTTCAATTATTCTTTAGATTCCTCACCGTCTTAAACTAATATTAATCAATCTCAAAATGCAAAGTTTTCAAGATAAATTGCAAAGATTTTGGCTAAGGATAAGAATTATTTCGACAATATTGACGAGCCAAGAAAATTTACTCCAAAGATTTAGCTTCTGAAGCAGTTTATAAGTTCTATGGTTATTACAGATTTTCTGATGTGCCTTCAATGTTGCCCAAGCTGATGTTCCGATACACACCGTTTAGAGAATTGGAAGTTCTGCGAATATTTTCTTTCCTGTGATGATGTTGTTTTGGGGAAAGCTTACATCTCATACTTTTATGAGACAGAATGTATTCAATCCTAAAGAAATATTAGAATTAACAAAGTGCTTTTGATCTCCATAGCAATTACACTCAGCTTTTTGTCTATCTCAATTTCTACAAAGGTTCATTAGCCATTACTATTTTTTAGAAAACTTTCTAGCTTAGCTTGCCACACTCTGAATTTATAAGAATTTGTTTTGATGTGCTTGACTATTCTGAATGCAATAAATGACACATATTCGAAATAGATTGTCAAAGGAATCTACATCAAAGATAAACACTCAATGTTTCCCATTTTTGATGGCTTAAAGTTTATAAAGTACTATATCTGCTCATTATCAAAGTTCCTATTGCTTAGATATGACTATCATTGTGCTGAATTCACGATTTTCAAGTTATTCCATTGGGAGAAGGCATAGCACTTATATATAAAGCAAATCTCTGAGCATCCTGACATGATTTTGTTTTGATGAACTTCTATCGGTTGACATGTACAAGAGCTTCGAGGAAGTCAGTAATAACGCAATGAAGGGGTTGTTGCCTTCTCTAATTTATAAAGACAAGAAATCGCATGCTTAGTAGATTTCGTCCGTTGATATGATAACTGCGCGTTTCCTTTAGTATCAGTAAAGAAAATTTCAGTTTTTGCTCTTGGAAGGGTATCATTTAACAGAAAATAAATGCGAAAAGTTACCATATATTGGTTTAATGATCATTGACGGCTTCCTTAACCTGCAGATTATTATTGATTACACGAAATATTTCCTTCGCCAAAATATTTCTTTTGGCGATGGCGTAGAAAAATAAATTTCGGCGTGTTATCTTAATACGTATCATAAAAATATTTATTCCTTATTTATTGTATGTCACTTCGAAATTTTTGCAAGTGATTTTCATATATCAAACTTTTTGAATTTCAAAGTTGAAAAAACCCTTTGACATGTTACACATTTGGAAAATACCATCGCAAAATAGTTGATACAACTTTCATACAAATTTATCAAATGAAACTCCTTAAATTCGCACCGAATACAAGCTTTTCAAGAATAACATTATTTACAAATCCAAATCAATATTGAAATCGGCTCTCAAAAATAGGTATTTCTTCTCCATCGTCGTTAAGGAGATCTTGCATGTAATTGCTAAAATATTTATGCTTTAGCATATAAAAGGTTACACCAATGAATACTATCAAATCTAAAATAGCAGTAAGCAAGTTAGTGCGAGTAAAACCAATAAAGTCTACGAAAATACCTCCAAAAATAATTGAGCCATATACATTCCCAACCATCACAAGTATGGCGTACCATGAGGAAATCAGAATCTTGCTAGAACTACAAATTTTGTAATGTCTACATACCCATTCTAGAACGCTATATGCACGCGCATACACAAAGCTATCAGCAATGCCATGTAAGACTAAAACAAACAAGAAATAACCTTTACTTCCTATTTCTGGAGCGACCTCGGGATAAAAATATGTCAACGATGAAGAAAAGTATAAAATTATGGAAAAACATAGCATGTGAGGTGAATAACCTCTACTAACTGGGATACTGTTAACCAATGTCCCAAGAAAGAACATAATTGACCTTGCTGTAAAAAGAAATGCAGTGGTTGCTGAATTGAAATTATAAATGTTGAAGAGGTATGCTGAAAATGCGCTGTCTCTTAACCCCATTTGTGATGAAAGAATTAACGCTGCCAAACTAGATGCAATAATGTGGAAATTATTTGCAAATTTGGTTATTGCATAATGGCTAATACTCTTAGTATCATCACTTAGATGAAGCGTGGGAACGAATAATATTAAGAAGGAAATAATAGTGAGTACGATTCCTATAAATCCTGGTATGGTAAATGCAACCATGTAGCCACCAATTGCATAAAGTAAGCCTCCAATGGCTGGTCCAAGTATGAATCCCAATCCAATACACCCCTGAAGTGCACTTGTAATTAGGGTGTGTTTTTCAGGAAAAATGCTACTAGCAATTGGGTATACGCATGCAACAACTAACGCACCTCCAACCCCAATTATCATCCGTGAAGACAAGCTTGTTAATATAAAGACTACTGCATTAGGTGAGTAATCTGTCAATCCAAAAATACATAAAAAAACGCCTAGAATCAGACCTCCCATTATTAAATAAGTTTTTTGTTTCTCTATGCTGGTGATCCTTGGCATTAGTAGTAACGTCATTATAGAAGTGATGTTGTACATTGCAGTGATTATTCCAGTGATTAATGGACTTAACCCAAACACTGAAGCTTCGATTGGGAAAAGAGGTGGGGACAGACTTCTATTGATATGTTCATAGACGTATAGAACGCAGCAGCAACCGAATGCCAAGTACTCCTTGAATGCCATTTATCTAAAAGTTAAAGTTTAAACGTCATTTTTGTATTGAATATTCTAAAGGACTGAAATTAGTGATTTTTTCAAAATATATTGTAATAGATTCATTTGTGATTAATGATATTTCCCTATGCTCAATAGTTATTGTACATCATCAACTGAGTATGTCTGCTGTCCCAAAAAATCATGATTTGGTCAATTTCATGTAAGGGACACACGTAATCTTAGCGTTTCCTAATATATTTTGAATAGTTTACAGTAATAGCCTACTTAAACTCTTTCCCAATCATCATATTAAGATAAAGTGCAACCAATTTGATTTAACAAAATAAACACTACTTTATTTAGAGATAAATTTTAGTCTCAAAAAACTAAAAAAATTTGTGTTAGGGATACAAAAAAATAGAAGTAGCAGTTAAAAAATAATTAGCAAATCAAATCATGCTTAGTACTG
Source organism: Hofstenia miamia (assembly GCA_900660155.1). Classification (NCBI taxonomy): domain Eukaryota; kingdom Metazoa; phylum Xenacoelomorpha; order Acoela; family Hofsteniidae; genus Hofstenia; species Hofstenia miamia. Next base: position 14,619 of record CABFPE010001098.1, on the reverse strand, counting down.
AAAAATTATTACTTCTTCAAAACCCGCTTCAAAATTCCAAACCAATGTATTAAGTAACACGAGGATGTACTTAAGCCAATATTGACAATTTCATTTTCTTCTATGCAGAGTGAGTTTCATATATCTCATAGAAGAAATATATTGTAAAATGTACAAATGGTCAATTCTAAGTAAATATCAACCTGCATTAATAGCCGAGCTAAACTTGCATAAAGCATTCAAATATTGATAGCAGGTCACTATTTATTTTCGAATTTTAATCACTGCATTAAATTTTTGCACAGGGTTCTAATACTGAGGCTACATCGGGGTTGTCTGCGGAAAGAGAATTTTTGCTTCCCGCAGAAATTCACTACAAAAATCTCCTGAATTTTCAACACATACTTATATCACTTATGTGGCGTGCACACTTAAAAATTTGTACATAACTTTTTGGAATTTTAGTTCACAAAAAAGTAGAAAAAGTTTAACTGTTAAAATTTGGTTGACAAGCTGTAATAGAGTACACAGCTATAATTTTCGTAAAACTATGAAAGTTTTGAACAAAGTTGGAAATAAAAAAAGCAATTTGGATAAACGAAATACGATTGTTCTGTTTTTATCATTGTAAATTACTGATTATATTGGTACACCAAGTACATTGTAAATAAGGAGTGTAATCCCATCCATCTAGATTATATGCATGAACAGTAATTATTTTATTATGTCTGTACTGTACTGCCTGCACAACTACAATTTTTAAGATTGTTCGGAGGAAACATTTTTTTGGTCACTCATTGAATAGTTATAATCCAAACGTGTCGTCCATCGACCTTGAACAGTCAACATCCATCATAAAGTTTCTGTGTTTTTATCGCCATACCAAACTGCATTGATTTCGTATTCGAATGACTTCTCATTACCATAACTCTCCCTATTTCCAGACTTCATTCGAAAGTCGATTTAAAAAATATAATTAGTTAAAACTAGTAAAAGACATTGATTTTGACTGCTGTAGGTACGACGTTGACACCCAACACAACACATTATTGGACATGGGAGGGACTTATGCCAAAGACAGCACAGCATGATGCGGCCCACTGAATTTTATGGTGATCCGGCCTTGCCAATAATATTTCTTTAGTTATTTGTTTTAGTAGACAATTAATGGTATATGTTAGAAATCAAAAATTATGTCTACTAATTGAAATTGAAAAACTTAAATTGAGTATTAAAAGAATATAAAATACCCCTTCAAAATGTAAGTTTTATTTTTCAACATTGTTTATAAATTCTGTTCATCTTTAACACAACAATCGTATGATTTCACTGACGTTCGCATTCATATACATACCTTTTCTTCGAATTGGAAAATAATTATATTTTGCTTCTGTCGTCCCACTTGTTTCACAGTGTTAATATGCAAATGGGTAACCATCGTTTTCCATTCAAATTCAATTGGAATATTATAAACCATTGGATTACCGCAAGCATGTTAAAATGTGTCAACGCAAATGTACTGTGTTATTAGTGTTATTGAAGGTGCTGTGAGATGATTTTTACGCATCTGTCAATTAGGTATTATACGCCACCCGGTCGATTAGGGCTAAATTTTCCTAACTGTTTTTTTTCAAAAATTGCTCGCCTTAAATAAACTTCACTAACTTTTGCACTAACTTTTGAAATATTCAATTAAAAATTATTACTTTTTCCACTTACAGTAATTATTTGATAGATCTTTTGTTTATATATAATTTGACTACATTTTCACCATAATAGCAGCTAAGAGAAAGTAATCACTTAAAAAATACTCATGATCTAAAAACGTTGTCTTTATTGAAGGAAATCTATAGCAGAGATAGAAGTGGGCCCAGTCAACACTATAAAGTAGCATCCTATAGCCGATTATATTGTGATGAGTCGGGTTCAGGTATTAAATTGTTGTTATATATATATATATAATATATACTTGTGTAATTTAGCATATTATATATATATATATATATATATATATATATATATAATATGCTAAATTACACAAGTAGAAATATTTTTCAAAGAATTCACAGAAACTCAAACTAACACGTCCGTAAAATTGCTATCATAACGCGTAGAGAAATGTATGTTGAATAAAAATTTAATCAAAAGTAGAATAAAAAATATTGTGAATTAGAAAGCTTCAGTACACACCCATCAGAAATTTTTAAATCTGCCCCTGAGCCGAACTGAATAAATTAGCAATTGAACCCTACTCGAAATCATACAACACAAACCCATAAATAACAATGGAACATTTTGAAATGTCTTAATGCATGCAAAATACATGTACAGGCCAAATAAACCTTACTTTGCTCTACCACGGTCAAAATAACCTTCCCTCCAACAAATGTTCTGCTAGTTATAGTTTGACTCAAAAGGCGAAGACTTTATGCCCTCTAGCATTTACCTTGTTCACCAATGGTCCCCACCAATTTCTAGATGCTAGAAAGGATTCAGATAAGTAGTTCCTCCAATATTAGTATTAGTAGTATTAGCATTTTCCTATATTGTATTGAAAACAATTATTCACAAATGATTTCGAAATCTTAATGATAGACAAGTATACCATAATTACAAAAAATCAACACGTATGTGTCTGTGAAGATTAATAAACAATTACTTCATAGCTTGATTATGCAAAATGTGATTGAATTGCAGTGGAAAAATTTATATTTTTCACTTAGGACTGCTAGACTTTTGCATTTATCGTAAATTAGACCTAATGTGTGTAAAATTTTCAATAATTTCAGAATATGACAGCAATGATGCAGGAAAACTCTGTACACTAGCTTATGTATAGGCCGCTTAAGTTGATTAAACTGGCTACGCCACTTACTACCATAATTTATTAGGAAAAAAATCAATGTAAATAAGAAAAAAATATATCAATAAGCAGATGACAAATATGTGTGCTATGCACAACAAGAAACTCTTATGAAGCGTTCAGATGTTAACCAAAAATATTGAGGACATCATTATAAGTTTTCGCAAATTGAAAATTAAAACTGAAAAAACGCATTTGGCTATCTTTTCACTAAAGATGAGAAAAATTTTGGAAAATTTAACATTAAGGCATGTGATGATGGAGTACAACTAAGTAAGGCTGTTATTTATCTGGGATTAGTGATGGACAATAAATTGATAACTTCGATGAATTTCTGTTTATAGAATTAAAAAAATGCAGCTGGTGAAAATTCCTATTCGTTTCTTACCCAATTTATAAACTCATTTAATATTAGTCAATTTGATAATATTATTGTTTGTTTTTACTTAGGTATATACTTTCTCACAAATTATATTTTGGACGTCAAGATTATTAAATTTTGTTGATAAGCTTCAGCCAATCACAGAACTTCGTTCATCCTATAATATTCTATCTATACTTTGATCCTATTCAGTATCAACCCTGTTAGATTCATATATACCAGATTGCTACATAAGTCTTTTTACAATTCTTACAAACGAGGAGGTTATATAAAATGTTTTATTTAGCAAAAAATTGTAATAAAACTACTTAAGCAGGTTGTCACAATTGCTATCAATATCTTTCATCCATTTTTTGAGACACAGGTAATGTCTTAAGCCGATGATAATTGATGGCGCGAAATTTGGTGTGTAAGGTGGTGCGGCATCACCTCCTAGCCAAGGCTAATCTCCGTTTCTCAGAAGTAGAAGTCATTTTTATGGGTAAGTAAGAGTATTTTCCAAATGGTTAAAATTTTTTTTTACTTGTTTGCATTATCAATAATTTGAAATTTTAGGCCGTATTTTTTAGCTGTTAAATCTAAATTTTATTGGGTTGTTAGAAATTATATGCAATGGAAGTAAAAAATAAATTTGAAAAATTAAATGTAAAATATAAAAACTCAAAAATATTTGTCGTCCACAATAACGGTAATTGACGCGCAAGCCCGAAACCTCTTGGAAATTGAAGTGTTGTAAAGATCTGCTCGAGCTTTAGAGTTTAACATGAATTTAAAAAATATTTACAATATCCGTTCATATTATAAAAGAATCAACAGATGAATATCAAGTAAAAGAAAATAGTTTCTTAGTGCACATATAACCTTTATAAGTAAAGTAACAATTCAGGATTAAACCTGAGAGTTATCCTACTCTATGATCGCATTTTCATTGGAATAATAATTTACATTTCGTTGAAAGCAATAAAAAATTTTGTACGAGCTTAGCTAAATTATGTAAGGAATATTCCTCGAAATTAGCACGAATGTTCCCATATTCTATTACGTGCTCCACTTACACCACTGAACACACTACTGTAAGAGTAGAATCAAATTGAATTTGGCAATATTCGACATGCATATCACTAAGTGATTTGAATATTGTGTAAACAAATAAAAACGCCCAGTAATGTTTTGAATAAATTATTAGTGACTTTGTCAATCAATTTCAAAACATATTTCTTGTTTATTCACAATGACAATTAACGAAGAAATTTATCACACCCAAATTTATGCAATATTCGAAACCCAAATTTATGCAATATTCGAAACTGTAATTTTTAGAAAGTCAGAATAGGTTTTTTCAAAAAAATTCTTGATTAATTTTGTGAACGAATTATTTATTGGCATCTATATCGACGTCGTACAATTTATGAAATATTGAATGTTGATGAAAACTTAGGAATTCTATACCTGTATATACATGGATTACAATATATCGCAAAATAAATTTTTGTACAGGAATAATCAAAGAATTTTTCGCAAAATGTACTATAAACTACTTTTGTTGAAACTTGATAAAGGAAAAAATTAATACTTTCTAAAATATTATTTCTCATGTAAAAAATTTCATTCCAGTAAAAAGCCTCCTGTACGTGTGTGAAATTAAATAAATTTTCAAATATTCCAGAAATATGCCAAATATTATTCCAATTAAAAAATAAGTCTACAGGCAAGTTTTTGTAAGTCTCTTATAATTTTAGAATATAAAAATTAACATGTAGATTCCAGTGTATTATATATAGAAATTGTTTTGTAAGTTCAACTCAGCATATTTCTTAGCCTAAGATATCTTTCCGCATTTTTTTATTACAACATGCGGATTCTGCTTTTAGCTTTCTTGTCCAGGAGGGATTGCCTAACCAACCGGGATGGGAATGGGGGTGGTTCGTCCCGAACAAACCCCGTGGCTACGGGCCTGAACAATCTGCAATAAATTCAGGTGTTTTTGTAATTCCCAAATTAACTGTCAAGCAGTCGCTTTTAATGATGTGCATGTAGATATACGTCAAAAGCTATATTCAACTACATTGAAAACTACAAAAAATACGGACGGTTTCTAATATTAATACCTATATATAAAATAAAAAAATATATTTACAACTTCGATTTTCTAATGTTAAATTTTTTAAAAAGTGGTAAAAATTTACACTAGAAATACAGCAATAGGTCAAACTGACCTTTAGGCATTTTTTGCTTTCTTCATTATTCATTCAGCAAAAACACTAGCAGGCACATATACTTTCAATGTCATTGAATTTGCTATTTGTAGAAATTTTGTTTCTATTTCATAATTTTGGCATTTGAAACAACAGATGTAAATTTATTCTCAAGAAGTAATCGCTGTTCCAGAGTAAAGATTGAGATCATTCCTATGAAAGTCGTTTTAATGTATCTTAGATTTTACAGTGCTTTTGGAGTTCAAAAAACCATAGTTTTGTGTAGTTACCAACAAAAGCGTACTTACATATTGGCAAGAGTTTTGAGTAGGAAGTTTGCTATCTGAAATTATTGCTTTCCGGTTAATACAAAACTAGTGTTAGTACAAACACTTTGATAGATATCCGGCACTGATGTTTATATATATTGTCAAATAATTTCAATTTTTATTCAAATTTTAAAACAAAATATATTTGTTTTGCGTACAGCACAAATAAAATAAGAATCCACGCCCTGCATCTGGACATCTATTTGACCCGCTATGTTGTAAGTTGATTTCATACATAAAATATTTTTTCCCATTTTTCAAGCAAAATTTTTGGAGCAAGCCCCAAAATGCTTCTCAAGTTAAAGTGAAGTTGTGTTCAAAAACTTGAGACAAACTGATTGGTAAAGATTGCTGAGAAATATACAATGAAGCCACCGGAGTTTAAAGCATTTCTAACAATAAAAGTTCGGCAATTTTTAGTGGAATAATTTTTAACCTGTATTCAGTAAGAATTCTAAGTTCACTAGAAGAGAAATGAATGAAAACATTTGAAATTTGAAAAAATTCAAGAAAAAATTATTCCATCAGGCTACAGTTAGACTATGCGAGTGGTAGCAAGAGCACTTACAAAATTATGTCACATCGCTCATTATCTATAGTGGTTAGACGTGCAATTTTACCAATCACATAGTCTAACCGTAGCCTTATATATATTTTCACAATATTGTAAGATGGGACGGCAAGACCCTCTTGGAGGAATAACTATCAGATTCTCATTCTCTATGCTCTGGTAGTTGCAATTACTGGAATGTTACAGAGGTAATAAATTCCAATAGTTTTCCAACAATAAATGCAAGGCTGTTCTTCCCTATGAAACTAGAGAAAAAACAGCGATATTAAAGTTTGTCTTGTACACGGTCATTTCAGATTTCAGAAAAGTACGTTTTTAAGCGAACCTCAATGATTTCATAGTAAAAAATGCTAAAAATATTCAAAAAAATAAATATTTAAAAATATTTAGTTGGAGTTGCATTCTGTCATATGTATTTTGTCTACGGCTAAGAAAATTATTACAACTAGAAAATCGTTAACAATGAATCAAACTTTGTGTATGTGCTTTTGTAATTTGAAATTTTCCTCCCATGCAATATAATGATAAAAGAGCTCTTTCTTTATTTAATTTAAATTCTAAGCACAAATTTAACAATATGAAAATTTAAAAATTATAAAAGTAAAACTGGCTACATTAAATCAATTAATAGATTAAACATAAAACCACTGAAACACTATTTACAGACGCTTTGGTGTGGCGTATATACAATGCTTATTAACAATATGTACAAACATACAAACAACTAGTCACTAGTAAACGCGAAAAGCCTGTGACCTGGCCGATACTAGAAAACGGTACCTGCCGATGCTACAATGGCTTTAAGTATATACATACAAACTTTCAAAATTTATCAAATAAAAACATGGAATATCGAAAACAATTAGGAGAAAGTGTCATTTTTGGGGTCTTCAGAAACTTGTCTAAAAATTTGTACCATATATTACTCCTGGTCCAATGATGAATCTAAATTTACTGTTTTTCGAATGGATGGACCCATAAGTTGCACTTTAATAAGGAAAATGGAGGAGGTGCTTCCATTTTTAATTCCAAAAAAAATTAAAGCTTATTATTACTACTAAAAACGTTTATGAATGTCTTTGGGTAGAAATACGCAATCCTTCCAAAAACAAAGATCAACTAATTAATATTTCTTTCTGTCCACGAAATCATTTTCAAGCATTCTTTCAGACAATTAGAAACAGAAATTATTAATGCATTTAGTATAAACAATGATATTATTATGATTGGAGACTGGAACTTTGATTTCTTTGTCAGTGAAAATATCCTCTGAGCATTTTGATAACTATGAAAAGGTATTTAACTTATACAACACAAAAATTTAAAATTCGTATAACCAATATTTTAAATAAAAATTTAAATTTAATTAAACCTACTGGCATACTGACATGATTGTAACCTCTTCAAGACAAGCATGTGAATGAGTATGCATATATGATAAATGTAATCAGAATGTAATAAGTTTTCTTACACAATCCTACAAATACGTTTGTTGCTGGTAAATTTAATAAACAATGTTTCAATTTAACGTTCATTTTAAGATTATTATTAGCACAGGTACAGTTCGGCCAAAACACGTAATCATTTTATTGCAGATGGATATCAGTGAATACAATTAATAGAATATCATCTCATGGAACTACAGCAAGAAGAGCTAAAAAGGACACAAATGTGCCCTATAAATGGACTAATACAGAAAAGATTCAAATTTATTCATAGCATTTACATAAACTGTGCTCTTCTATAAGAAATGTATTTTGGTTAACTGGTCTCATACTGTGAGTGCTGCAATAATTCTATTAAAAATTTTGAAAACATATACAGTTCCTAATTGAAGCAAATCCTCTGGTTGCACAATATATTTGGTCTTTTAAAAATCACTGAGGTCGCTTAAGGTAAAAAATATGTGCATGGTGTTTGATGAACAGTCATCCTAAAAAGGAGAATTAGAAAATGTATTTGTGACTTTCATTTAAATCAACAATGAAATTCACCAGTCGAAAAGTAAAACTCACTATAGAAAAGGACCACAGCAATGTATATTATTTCTTCTATATTTCTATATTAGGTAATTACATATACACATGTTGAGGTTAGTTTCAATTTTCAGATTATTTCATGTTTTTGCATAAGATTTAGAAAGCGACACAATTAATGTTGGACATCCTTTACTAATGATGCACTGATTTATGCAACTGAAAATGGAGAAAAGTTATTGATGACAATAATAACTGTGCTAGAGCATGTCTTGATTTATCAAAAGCAGTAGAATCTTTAGATCATAAAATTCTTATTCTCAAAACTAAAAGTTAAATTTTTCAGCTAGTATTTTGGACTTAATCTCAAAATATTTATAAAAAGTAAGCAAAGTGTAAAACCATTTCAGATTGTATTTCATTAAAAAAGATGTTCTACAAGAAACAATTTTGGTCCCACTGCTATTTAATATTTACGTAAATGATTTAAATACGCGGATGACACAATAATATTTCACTCAAGTAATGCTTTGGAAGATTCAGAAAATATAATTGAAAAAAATGGTGAACATTAGCAAATGTTTATGCCGCACATAGGCTAACAATTAAGACTTCAAAAACACAATTTTGTATAATAAAAAGCATAATTAGTGATACGGATACATCCAAAAGTACACTACGTTTCAATGAGAAAGCAAATTACTCATTTTAAGCATGCAAAGACTTTGCTTACTCATGTTTATGCTTGCATATTATATACACACAAAATATTTAAGAAAATTTGAAATAAAAATAAATTGGGCAATAAATATTTCATTAGGCTGCTTGAATTAAAAACGATCAACTCACGATGAATTAAAAGGAAACTTTCGAAGCATATAAGATAAGAAAAGATAAGATGGAGATAAGATAATATAAGATAAGAGAATCTTTATTCAGATAAATGTTAACAAAAAACCGACTGAGACCACTTAAATTTTTATAGAGCCATACCTTCGGTATAACAATTAAATAACTGATTATTTATCTGAATAGCGTCATTAAATTCACAAAACACTTATGTACAATTCATATAAATTACAAAAGAAATCTTGCAGGCAATGGATAAATTACTAAGGCACTATTTTAATAACGAGTTATAGTATAGTCATTGTTCTAAAATTTGTATCCTACCCATGATTTTTCAGAAACATATTTTTGCTTAAGGAAGATTTTTAAATACTTTTTAAAAGATTTCAATTTTTCAATATTTTGAATTTCCTTAGGTAGCGAATTCCAGTTACAATGGCGACATTAATGAAGGATTTTTTAAAACTTTTTCTTATACTTAACCCATGTAAAAAGCTTTGATCTCGAATTCTGTTTATGAATAAATCCCGGTATTTGAATCGTATTATAAAGTGGTATGTTTCTGATTAGCTTGAAGAATGTCAGAAGGGTATTCAATATAACCAGTTGTTTTGGAAAAACAATGGACCTAGAAATGGACTGTTTGGTTTTCGATGAATTTTTCGTTGTGATATTTAATATCCATTTTAATTGAATATCAAGTTTTTTATAAAGCACTTCACTTAGGTCAGTAAATAAAAAGTTTGCGTAATTAAGGTGACTCATGATGAAAGCATGGAAGAATTGAATTAGGCCTATCGCACAAGGTGGTAATTGCCTAACTACTAGTGTCATACTTTTTATACCTATAGCTAATTTTCTAACTATTTAATTGATGGGAGAGTTGAATTTTAGATTTGAGTCAATAGTTACTCCTAGGTACTTGAAAGTGTCCACAATAGGCTGCAAAATACAAAATTCTGTTTTAGCTTCATTAATATTCAACTTGTGCATACAAAAGTATTTTGACAATTTGTTACAATTCAATTCTATAGATTCCGCTGCTAGGTGCATGGATGAATTATCGCTGAAAATGCAAGTGTCATCGGCATATTGGATTAAATTGCAATTAGTTATAGAATGCTTATCATTTACATAAATGCTAAAAAGAAGAGGACCTAGAATCGTACCTTGAGGCACCCCATTATAAACCGGTAACCATTTTGAAAAAATGCTATTTAATTTAACTCTTTGGAATTTTTGATTGTGGTAACTAGTAATTGCTTACTATTACTAGAATATCCTAAATAAGATAGTTTTTCAATTAGAATGTTATGATTAATCGAATCAAAGGCTTTTGAAAGATCTAAACAAGCTATAGCTACAAATTTATTAGAATCAAGTGATGACAGTCTATAGAACATCTTTATGTACCCTTTACAAAATTCTCAAAAATTCGCTCGCTACAATTCGAATAATTTCACTAATATTAAAACTTCCAAATTTTCACAGTAAGTGCACTTTCGTTATAAAACAAGTAAAATCTCCGAAAAAATGCAATTTTTTTATTAATATATAGTGAATGTGTAAAGTAACTGAGATTGGAATTTGTCCCGTAATGTATTTTAGATTGCACACTCTATGTCCTATACTTTATTTTATGTGGACCCATTTTGTGAAAATGAGTTTCAATCAACCTTTTTGGAAAAGTATGTGACATGTTGAGAAGGTTTTTTTCGACTGCAAAGTTTTTCAATTAGAATGTTATGATTAATCGAATCAAAGGCTTTTGAAAGATCTAAACAAGCTACAAATTTATTAGAATCAAGTGATGACAGTCTATAGAACATCTTTATGTACCCTTTACAAAATTCTCAAAAATTCGCTCGCTACAATTCGAATAATTTCACTAATATTAAAACTTCCAAATTTTCACAGTAAGTGCACTTTCGTTATAAAACAAGTAAAATCTCCACATTAAAATGAAACAGGCATACCATATTAGTAAAATGTGGTATCCACTTCACTTTAAATCTATTGGGTTCAAACATATTTGAATTTCAAGGAAAAATGCGATAAGAAATCGGTTAATAGCAAAAAAGAATAATTCATACAAAATTGTCAAAGAACTTCATCAGGTTGTGATTTTGTTATTGTTGATAAGGTTTTAAAAAATAGTATTCTGGATGAGATTTTTTTTGGAATAAGCCGAGTATACATTGAAATGAAATGAAATATCTATATTTAGAGTTGCTTTTTACAATATAAAATACTGTTTACATCTCTAAACAGTGTTAAACTATGGAAATAAAGGAACAAAACACATACAAAAATAATTACAATTACTGGCTTGGTTATGGCGAATTTAGGTTAGATGCGGTCTATTGAATAATCACTTGTATAAAATTTAAAACCTCGCCAATTGTATTCAAGCCTTTCTTTTGTATAACTACAGAAGTATTTTTTAATGTCGTTTTTTAATACTCTTAATTTATAGATTTAGGTAAATTATTCCATATATTTATTGATGTGTTGAGAAATGAATTTTTCATTATTTTCTTGTTATATGGAAGAGGCTTACTTTTTTAGGGTTCTATGATTATGTCTAAGCAATATTTTAGAGGATAGAAAGTTGGATTTGTGGTATGGGACAATATTATTAAATGTTTTAAAAAAGTATTTAATATATTTTTATAAATGATGCATTGTAGATTTAGAAAAGTTTTTGTTAATTTGTTGATTTCTGTATTTCCGTTATATATATGATTAACTGCTATTTTTAAAGGCCATTATATTTGCACATTGAATTTATTCAAAGGTTGATTTATGTCGGTATACAGTATGTTTCCATAATTAAAGTGTAATTAATGTGTAAACTGAATTTTTGCTGTGGTTGGAAGCTGTTGTGATGCATTGCTAAGAGCCTTTTTTGAAATAGCCATTTTCTTAATAACACTAGTTATTTGTTTTGTAAAATTAAGTAGAGAGTAAAAAATGATACCTAAATATTTAAAAGAATTAATTTGTTCTATGTGCTTCATCAAATTTCAATTTAAATTGTGAACTATTTGTGGAAGGTTTGTGGAATTATGTTTAGATCTAGGTCGAATTAAGCAAAATTGAGTTTTAGATGGGTTTATTTTTAGTTTTAGTGAAGCAAAATTTTTGTGCAAGAAGAGTGCAATTTTCTTCGATAACTTTTATAGCAATTTCAGAAAACTTATGTGAACTAAATAGCATAGTATCATCAGCATATTGTATAACATTGCAAGTGGTATGATTGCTCAATTCATTTACATACATATTGAATAGTAACGGTCCCAAAATTGTTTTCTGTGGTACACCATTTTTTAATAAAAATCCAGTCAGAGAGAATTCCATTTAGTTTAACTCGTTTGCGATTATGGAGATAACTGCTTATTAGGTCTGCACTTTTGCCTGAGATGCCCAGAATTTTTATTTTTTTAATTAATATGTGGTGGTCGATAGAGTCAAATGCTTTTGATAAATCTAAGCATACAACTGCTGAACACTCATCTATATGTATGGAATTTCTACAATTTGCGGTAGCTGTTAACAAGGCATCATTTGTAGAAATATATTTTAAAGATTGAATAGATTTGATAATTTCAAACTTAGTCACGAATCTGAAAGAGTAGGGCGGCTATAGGTTGAACGTAATTGATCTTAAAAGGAGAGTTTACTCCATTAAATTGCTTAAGTTGCAAAATACTTTATTAAATATGTTACTCATGACCTTATTGTTAGTGATTATCTTTCCTTTATAATTTATTTTTTTCGATTTTTTCATTTTTTATTTGTTTCCTATTTAATAGACTATTTATAAAGTGTCACCTACCTTTTGAGAAAAGATGTTTTGATATTCAGAACGGCAACATTTGTTGTTGGCTTTTCGTGTCTAAATATTGCACAAATTACGTTCATTTTTATAAGCGTTATAATTGTTTGCAGTTTCAGAATTTTTGTATTCCTTTCATTTAGATTTCTTTTGTTCAATTAACTCTAAGCATTTTGTATCAATCCATGGCTTAGAAACTTTTTTAGACACATCAAATTTTTTCAGAGTAAAAATTTTCCTTTCAGGGCAACAAATATCTAAATATAATTTTATTAAAGTTGCTAATAATTTCATTGGGTGTGAAGAGTAAATTCTACTCCAATTTTCGGTTTTTAAGACATTTTCTTCTGATTTTTCTCTTATTTTTATTCAAGATTTAGTTGGGTTGTTAATTTTTTGCTCATTAGAATAAGTTATTATAAGGCAATGGTCAGAGTAGGGAAATTCAGAACGAATGTATTTAAATAAAGATTCATTGTCTGAAACCATAAAATAATCAAGGTTTGGCTATTTGCAGATATTCTGGATGGAATGCATTGATTTATTAGTGAAATGTTGAAATTTGAAAGTAAAATTTGTAGCTTAGATTTTTCAGTTATATTTAAAAAGTTCAAATTCCAGTCGCCCATTAACATTATATTTGTGCTATGACTTAATGCTGTAATGATTTTATTTTTGATTTGTGCAAAGAATTGGTTCGAATGAGCTTTGTTTGGACAATATGATATATTCAGAAGCTGTCTGCTATTACAATTACGCGGGTCTTGGATGTCAACCCAAAGACTTTCATATGTGTTATTGGTTGAAATATTTTTCTGAAGTTTAGGTTTTAATTTTTTTATAAATTAGGAACATTACACCTCATTTTTTTTATTGTAATGTAGTTTGATTTCTATCTGTTTTGAATAGTTTAAATTGATGATTATCAATTGACCAAGGAGAATTTTCAAATAATCGTAAACCATTAAAGTTAAAGACAACAATACAAATAAAATTAATAACAATACAATCACAGAGATAAAAATAAGATACAGTAGATTTGTCGCTACATAGTTTACTAGGTTAAAAGTACTTTTATTTTGTTCAACTAATACGTTTTTTAATAATTTTTTGAATTTAAAATTTTTTGCCTACCTGATGCTGATGGGTAGTTCATTCAAATGAAAAGATGTAATTTTAATGATACCCAATTATACTCTCAAAATTGACTTGTCTGGCAACAATTTGAAACATATTTGTAAATATAAATTTGGCGTAATTCTTATGTATTTTTATTGTGGTTTATTTTTGATGTGGTTTTGCAGTAGAAATAAATTTTCTTCTATAAAATCGTCCATTAATTTTCATTTGAAAATAAACTACAATATCAAGAAAGTTCTTCAATAGCTTGTGCTTTCAAAAGTGTATCCATCTTCGAATCGAAATATTCTTTGTATAGATCGATTTGACGACGTTTCATCTCAATTGTCATATATGGGTTTTTGGACAAGCCTAAAGACACCAACTGCATGAAATCCCACACAGGGCCGTCTTTTCGAAATTTGCCTGAAAGGTATTCATCGATGAAAATGTGTTCAAAGAAGTCAACATCAGCTTCACTACCAATGTCTAAAAATTATATATATATATATATATAT
>CABFPE010001097.1:81565-95180 GCA_900660155.1 Hofstenia miamia | reverse complement strand
CGCCAGATCTGCTCTCATTTGTGTGTTTGGGTAGAACAGGGTGAAGACCTTTCATAAGCTGCGGGTGTTCGCTACTTCTTTATAGAAGAAGCTGATGTTATCCAATACTTCTTGTTCTGATATCTCACTAGGATCATTTTTTCTGATGCTCATCATGGTGACAATCTCCACTCTTTTCATTACATCATAGTAGCGATAATTTTGTTCCCACATATTGGTCCACACAATGTCATTGACTCCTGAAAACAACATTACTGCTTGCGGCTGGCGTTTCTCTATCTCATCTCTTAATTCTTGGAGTTGGATGTGAATCACTTTTCCCCTCATGTATAGCTGATCCGGGGTGATGGTCCCTTCTATATAAATGCATTCTTTGTTGTCATTATCTAGCAATATCTTCTTCATTTTCTTGTAGTCACCTTGCTCTGTTATTGTTTGTTGGAACAGGTCTATTGCTATGCTATGGTCTATCATGATTCCATATATCTGCGCACAGTAATCAATTTGTAAATCGAAGTGAATCAGCTCGGAGATTGTGAATTCTTTCTTCTCCCATGGGAAGAAGCCTTCTGTCCGTAGTACCATATCCTTTAGATATTGAGGTAATTCTTCCAGGTTTTCTCTCATTACTATGATGACTATTCTCGTTTGTTGTACTCTCGCCATTCGTACTGTTTGATCAATTTGTTTCTGTAAATGCTTGGTGTATTCCTTTTCTCTTAAGACGTGTATGATCATTAGATTTTCTTCATCTAGATTTATCTCCGGGATTTTAGCTATCTGTTCCTTGTATGCCATAAGTGCTTGCGCCGTTTCCAATGTGAAATCCTCGTTGAATGTCATGTGGATCGTGCTTCTCATGTATGGCCTGTCGATTGTTTCATTTAACTCTTGTGGATAGCTTATTAGTACATTAACTTTGGGCCGATTGTCCGCGTCTAATAGGATTGGCAGATTACTCCCTTCCATTTTAGCAGTTTTCCTTATCAATGTTTTGGTTTCTGGAGATAGTTTTTCAAACGCATTGTGCCGCATTTTCGTGGTTGCCATAAAGTAGGGGTGCAATGTTTCCCCATCAATTTTAGACATTCGCTTCTCTCTCTCTCTAGATCTTACTGTACGCTCCGATGTTGTCTCTGAGGAGATGTCTAATTGCCTCATCCGTAAAGGTAGTCTGCTGGTGCTTGGTTCACAGTCCATAGGCTGTGAACTTGTGCCACTGGTGTCAACTGATTTGCCCTTGAATCGGCTACCAGTTACGACCACCGGTACTTGACCAGCCATGGTTCTGGTGGAGATACCTTCAGCCTTGAATCACTTCCAGATCTCCATGGTTCTTCCACCACTCACACCTTCCCCTGGAACTCTGGTTGTTTCACCGTCCTCGAATTGGCGCTGTGATCCCCTGGAAGGGAAGTTAAGCTGCAAGGAGGCTGATTGTCCGTTCATATCTCTGCCCTTGAATCAGCCTTAAGTACTACTAGGACGCCTCCTGACTCTGCGTCGTTTATTTTCCATCTCGTCGTTCTTGTCCCTTCTGCCCTTGAATCAACATCTGGTTTGAGAACTTCTGCGCACTCGCCTCCTCGTGTTTGTGGTCAGGATTCCTTTGGTTGGTTGATTTTGCTTCACTCACTTCCTGAGTGGCTGATGCATCCTTCTGTAATTTCCTAAATGCAGTTATTATATCTATATCCCATATTTCAGGGTTATATATAGTTTAATTTCTTGCAGCCCTCTGGGGTTGCACTCTCCTCTCCAATTGCTCGTCTCCAATGTCCGCTGTGAACTCCTCCTCGAATTCCTCCTCCGGCAGGCTATCTAAATCACACATATCGTACATGACTTCTTTGCCATTAATTCGGCTTAATTTAAATTTGGCACTTCCGTCTATCTTTGTTTCTTCAATGTCTGCCATTGCTCTTTTTAAGTTTTGGAAGTGCAATAGTCTGCCGTTATCTAGCATGTTTTCATTGTTTGGCAATTCTTGCGTTATTGTATGTGGTCCGGACCAAACTGTTTTTAATTTGCAAACCTGACTGGTGTCTGTTAGTTTCATTGGTGCGAATGCGTAGACTTTCTCACCTACTTTATGCATGTGCCTGTAAATTTTTTTATTATAGTTTTGCTGTTGTCTCACTGCCAATTTCTTTGTGTTGTGGCATATTGTTTCGTGGATTGCTGAAATCTGTTTATGCAATTGATTTATGTATTTGTTATTCAAGGCTTTGCTGTAATCAGTGTATTGCATTGATAGTGGTGTAGCTGCCTCTTGGCAGAACATTGCCTTAAATGGGGTGATTCCTGTTGTTGAGTGTACCAACGTGTTGTATAAATATTCTATCATCTCGATCACCTCTCTCCATTTATTGCCACCAATCCTCATTGTCGTTACTCATATTAACTTCATCAGAGTCCTGTTTAATCTTTCTACTGCACTGTTTGCCTGCGGGTGGTATGCTGTAGTTCATTCGCTCACTACTTCTAGCATCTTGGCCATTTCCTGGAATAGACTGCTCTCGAATTGTGGTCATTTATCCAATATGATCGTTTCCATCAGCCTGAATCGCAGTATCCACTCCTTCATTACTATTTCTGCTGTGGTCTCCACAGTTGTGTTCTTCATCAGGATCATCCTCGCATACTTCGTAAAGTTGTCCACCATCACTAATAGGAATTGGTACCCCTNAGCCCTCTGTGCAGCCTGCAGCCCTCTGGGGTTGCACTCTCCTTTCCAATTGCTCATTTCCAATGTCCGCTGTGAATTCTTCCTCTAATTTCTCCTCTGGCAGGCTTTCTAAATCACCTCTTTGCTGTTGATTCAGCTTAATTTAAACTTGGCATTTCCATCTTTCTTTGTTTCTTCAATGTCTGCCTTTGCTCTTTTTAAATTTTGGAAGTTTATCTAACATGTATTCATTATTTGGCAATTCATGCTGTATTGTGTGTGCTAAACTCCAAACTGTTTGTAATTTGCAATGGTGATTGGTGTCTGTTAGTTTCATTGGTGCAAATGCATAGACCTTATTGCCTACTTTGTGCTCATGCCCATAAATATTTTTATTATAGTTTCTCTGTTATCTCACTGCTGATTTCTTCGTGTTGTGGCATATTGTCTTGTGAATTGCTGAAATCTGTTTGCGTAATTGGTTTACATATTTGTTGTTCAAAGTTTTGCTGTTTTCGGTATATTGCATTGATAGTGGTGTAGCTGCCTCTTGGCCGAACATTGCTTTAAATGGGGTGGTTCCTGTTGTTGAGTGTAACGTGTTGTAGAAATATTCTATCATCTCGATCACCTCTCTCCATTTATTCCCGCTGATCCTCGTGGTTGTTACTCTTAATAACTTTATCAGAGTCCTATTTAATCTTTCTACCGCGCCGTTCGCCTGCGGGTGGTATGCTGTAGTTCGTTCACTCACTATCTCTAGCATCTTGGCCATTTCCTGGAATAGACTGCTCTCAAATTGTGGTCCCTTATCTGATATAATTGTTTCCATCAGCCTGAATCACAGTATCCATTCCTTCATTACTATTTCTGCTGTGGTCTCTGCAGTTGTGTTCTTCATCAGGATCATTCTCACGTACTTCGTGAAGTTGTCCACCATCACTAATAGGAATTGGTACCCCTCGTTGTCCTTTGATAGTTGTTCTAAGTCGATATGGACTATTTCATTTGGTTGTGTGGCTATTATTTTTTCTAGTGGTGCTCTCTGTGTTGGGAATCGTTGACTGTTATGTAACAAACATGTTGTGCATTTATTAATGATGTCTTTGATCACCTTCCTTACTGCTGTTGTGATAAATCGCCCATTGAATGTTTTCTCTGTCTGCGTTATTCTGAGGTGGCCTTTTTCATGTATCCACCATATGAGGTCTCTTTTGAAATACTCTGGTATTGCGATTCTATTGTTTTGACCTTCAACATACAATAACCCATTTTGGTTTACTTTCCATTTGTATCATTCAAAATAGCTTGCTGTTAGTTTTGATAGTGTCACTCGGGGTTATTTCAATTTCCTTATTATTTTGTTGAGGATCACGTCGTCTTGCTGCAGAGATCTCTTCCTTTATTATGATCAGTAGTACCATTTGCCCTTTCTTGTCTACGTTAATCTCTGGTAGCTCATCATATTGGTTGTGTGGCAGGAACTGGAATTGCTGTTTTTCTCCATCTGTCTTTTCTGCGTCTCTTTGGTACTCTGGTAATGACGTCCAAATGTCTGCATTACTATGTAAGGTGCCCTTTTGATGCTCTATTGTGAATGTAAATTCATTGAGGTACTCTATCCATCAGGATATGATACCCGATTTATCTCCCGAGAACTTTCTTAGCCATGCAAGGCCGCTGTTGTCAGTGCGTACTCGGAATTCTTTCCTGATTAGAAAATGTGTGAACTTCCTGATACTCTCAACTAGGGCTAGCATTTCTACTTTGGTGGATCTGTAGTTCTCTTCACTTGCCCATAGTTTGCGGCTGAAGAATTGTATTGGTACCTCTTTCCCGTTTTTCATCTGTCCTAGCATTGCCCCTATGGCGACCTTACTTGCATCACAGTCTAATATAAACTGCTCGTTGTAATCCGGTGTATTAAGTGATGGCAGTTTCGCTAGTTCCTCCTTAATGTTATCCAGTTCCTCCTGTTCTTGCCATGTCCATACAAATGGTACTGATTTTCTCATGAGTTTTGTCATTTTTGCGGTTTTCCCTGCGATGTTGGGGATGAATGTGCCATAATAGTTAAAGAAACCCATTATTCTTTGGATATCCTTCTTGTTATTTGGTTTCTCTATTCTCTGTATCATCTCTCTTGCATTGTCTTTCATTGATATTCTGCCTTTTTCTATCGTTCTTCCTAAGAAAACGATTTTTTCCTTTAAAATCTCGCATTTGTTGCCATTTATTCGGAGTCCGGCTTTCCCTAAGATTGTCAATGTTCTGTCCAGTTTCTCTATGTGCTCTTGTACTGTATCACTTGTTACGATTATATAGTCTATGTATGTGTTGATACCATCCTCCATTCTATGTGTTTTGTTTTTCAGGACTTTTGTTATATATCTTTGGAACGTCGCTGGCGCATTACATAGTCCGAACGCCATGTAGATCCACTCATACAGCCCGTACGGTGTTATGAATGCTGTCTTCTCAATATCGTCTTCCTCCATCCGCACTTGCCAATAAGCCTTGCACAAGTCTAATGTCGTAAAGTATTTGTGCTTGCTTGCTTCATATAACATGTCTTCTATCCTTGGCAGAGGATAGGAATCTTTCTTTGTCACTTCATTCAACTTCCGAAAGTCTATACATAACTGGTATTTGTCTCCCTGCTTCACAAACACCATTGGTGCTGCATAGGGACTCTCGCTTGGTCGTATAATTTTGTTGTCTATCAGTTCTTCAAGTATTTGATTGTATTCGTCCTTCATTTGCTCGGGCACTCTTCTGCAGGGGAGCTTTATTGGTTTGTCAGTAGTTGTCACTATCTTGTGTTTTTCCCCTATTGCCTGCCCCACACTTATCTCTCTGTAGTTAAATATTTGCTTATGTCGTCTTAGCATATTTCTTAGCAGTTGTATCTCCTCTTCATTCAGGTGTTGGTAATTCTTGTTCTCAATGTCTGGGATCTTGTATTCGTCATTGGCTGCTTTCATCCCAATGCCCTTGAATTGGCCTTTGGGAGTACTCGCGACTTGGATGGTGTTCGTCCACTCGCCCTTGAGTCGGCCATGTGGAGTACCAAGTCGTCGGCTCCATCTTTGTCCTCCAATGCTTTCCAAATCAATCTGATGTTGGATTTCACATATTTTCAGAATATCCTGATGTGTGATTTCTTCAGATTTACGTTCCAATTTGTTGGGTTGAGAATTGGAATTTTACCTTTTCCATTTTTCACTGCACATATACTTGACGGCATTGATACCCTTTTCATGTTTATTCCTTTGTTCTCATAGATCATTACGTCAGCTGTGATCACTTCCTCTGTTTCGATCTAATACATTTTCCATTGATGCGGCTGCAAGTGTATGTCTTCCTGCAGTTCAAACGTGATTGTTTTGTCTCTGCCCTGTTCTTCTTCAATCTCAATCTCTTCCTCTTTAACTTTGATGGTTCTATCTGCATAGTTGATAACACATTTGTTTTTTATGAGGAAGTTGTCTCCCAAAATTATCTCATATGGTAGCATGTTATTGTGTGTATCTACTACTACCAATGATTGTTCAAATGTAGTGTTCACCACTCTCAGTTGCACCACTTCCAATATTCTCTTGATATCGATATATTCGCCAGATGCATTGATGAGTCTTTTGTTACACTTAGTGAGATCCTCTCTTGAGAACCCTACTTTTGTTGAGCAGTCGTCCATAATTATCAAGGTTGCCACACCGTATCGATGGTTGCTTTTATTATTATTCTGTTAACCAATATTTTCATTGTGTTTACCATATCCATGTTTGCCATAATCATCACTGCTGCGCAGTTTTTAGGAGTCTGCGCTCCATTTAGTTTTCCGATTCCTCTTCAGTTTGGGGTTCTTCGTTTGTTTCCCCCTCCAATTCTATCAAGTCTTCTTCTTCGAAGGACCCTTGTTCTTCTCCAATCATGTTTATTTGTTTGTGGCACTTGTCTCTCTTATGTCCTTTCTTTCCGCAATTATAACATTTAACGTCTTTTTCACGAACCTTCCTTGTTTTTCCGTCTCTGGTTTTCACCCTTATTGTTTTTCCTGTTTGTCTGTCTCATATGTTTTCATTGTGGTTTTTGGTTTGAGGTTGCTCCTCCACGTTGGTGGTTCTCTATGCCAAGCTGCCTTTTCGTTTATTCTCGCATTGTTTTCGATCGTAGCTTGTATGTCCACTGCTTTTCTGATCATCTTCTCCAATTTGTCATCTACATCGCACTTAATTTCAAATTGTGCTCTTATATTGTTGGGCATCCCTTTACAAATGTGCGAAAAGAGATCGTATTTTGAGTATTGGTTCTCTCTTGAGCTGAGTGTGACCAGCCTCTCGACCTGTTGTATATAATTGCAGATGTCATCTGTCTTCTTCATCTTCATTCCATTTAAAATTATTCTGTATTGATTCTTGAAACTTTCATTTCCATAGTATTCTATGAAGTCGCCAATTAACAATTCATAGTCTGTTTTCGTTTCCGGGTCTAACAGCAGATAATGCTGTGCTGCTGCTCCCGTCAGGTATAGGGGGAATCTCGCTGCTGCTGAATGTTGGCTCACCTTTCTTTCTGCCATTGTTAACTCGAACATCTGGAGCCATTCCCCGAACGTTGGGTTGTAGCCGTCCACTCTGCCATTGAATTTTGGTAATGTGGCTTTGCAAGGGATCATGTTGTTTCCCAGTTCCTGGTTTAGTATTGATTTACTATATTTAGGTTTCATGTTTTTTGTTGTCCCTTCTTCTTTTCGCAATTGCGTGGTTATTGCCTTTGTGATCTCGTCAATGAATTTCTTCTTTTCTACATCGTTCTCGTCTTCTGAAGAATCTTCTGATAGGTGATCATGGGGTGGCGAAGCTTGTAGTTCACGTTCTTTTCTGCTTACGAACTGAAAGTTGTGGGACTGTATTCTGTCTTGTTCTTCCTTGGTTAGCTGCAATAACCTCAATTTGTCTTTTAGTTGAGCTATTTCCTCTTGCCTCAGATCTTTATCTTCGATTAGTCGTCTGTTCTCTACTTCCAGCAAGTCCTGTTGTAATTGTGCTGGCTGTTCATTCTTGCTTGTTTCGAGTCGAGTTATTTTACTCTTAAGTTGTGATATCTCCGCTGCTTGTATATCATTGTCTTGTATTAGCTGCTGGTTTGTTCTTTCTAATACGTTATTCTTTTCTTGTAGAAGCTGATTTTGTTCCAGAAATCTACTGTTTGATTCTGTTAATTGTTTTGTGAGTGCCTTGATCTCGTTTTGGAACACTTCACTTTGCTTGATTAGTCTGGTATCCATATCGACTTGGATGTTCCTGATTGTTTCCGCACTCGCCAGCTCAATGTCTTCTATCCTTTTTGTTAGTAGACCAATTTCTTCTCGTAGTAATTTCTCAGTTTTGTTATTCTTTCTCAGAATTTCCATGATTTCTGGGGTTCCCAGTTCGGAAGAGGATTCCTGTCTTATTGTCTCTGGGGTTAGGGTTGTTTCAGAATTCCTTGGGTATGATGACGATCATGTTGCCATGGGGGTGGTGGTTTTCGGTATCGCTTTCTTTGCACTTCCTCTCTTGCTTTTATTGTTTGTCATTGTTTCTTGATGTCGTAGTGGCTTTCCAGTTTGGTTACGATTCAAGAGTCCAGTTTGCACTTGTTGCGGTTAAGGTTTTCTGCCTTTACTGACTTTGTATTTCCATTCACTGCTCTGTTGCTTCCTTTTCACTTTTCCTTTGAGTTGTTTCAGAGTTTTGAAAGAGTATCACTGTGTGTTTCCTCTCCATTGACTTTGTTCTTATTTGTCACGGTCGCCATGTAACATCCTCCACCTGGCCTATTTGCACTGTGTATTATTGTTGATAACTATCACTCAGTACCTAAATAGTATTCAGTTATTTCGGTTATCAGAAGGGTAGCAGAAATATATACATGAAATAGCTAACATGAGTACATCCCTACCCATGGTTGAAGTGAGACAATAGTTTAAAAGAACCATTTAACCCACCTTGACGCTTGGTAGCGGATGCTACAATAGATTGGTTGGTTCAAAATATATATTATTTAAGGAAACAAATGTTTCTTCTAGTACTAAATTGTCATCAGACAATACACCAAATTTTTCAAATTTGAACATAAACATCTTTTGATTTTTAAAAACTACTGCAAATATTATTGTTTTTGGAAGCCATGCTTTTTTGGTAAAGTAAATATAGTCAAGTTGCTATACAAAATCTCAGCAGCTCTAAAAATATATTTAACTCTAAAATATTCAAAGGTATTAATTATTGTATAGTATACATCATTTTTTAAATGTAACATATAATAATGATTTTTTGATAAGATACAAATTCTTGAAAGTGAAATGTAGGTATAAGCATCTCTAACATAAATACAGTAAAATCTCTCTATAATGTACCTTGCTATAATGTACTTTTCACTATAACCTACTTCAATGTTGTCACCTCAATCACAAATAATGCAAATTATTATTCCCTATAACATCCCTGCTACTTTAATAGATGAAAGTTTTTGATTGATCAATTAAAATAATAGGTTGCTACAAAATGCAGATAATTATCAGCCACTCAAAACATATTGCAGATCACAGAGTAAGAAGGGTAGTAGAGTGCTTATTCACAGCAGCTGATATGTGAAACAAAGATGGTAGAAATATAACCTAATTCATAACTCATGGCCCATTGCCATAAATAATTGATACTGATACTTCAATGTGTTACTGTACCATAGCATAGCTGTTGTTTTCACATTGCATAGTCTGTACATCTCATTATATTACATCTTAGTGATACAATAATTGTTTTGCATGCAATGATTGTCAATTTAGTCCATATGACCAATCAGAAGTGTTTGTGGCCTGTCTTTGTATACATATGTATCATCTGAATAACATTTTTATCATGTGTAGTTACTGTGTCCAAATTTGTCAGTTCATATAAGTACATGTTCTATTTTTTTAACTTGATTTTTCATCCACTTCTGTATTAGCCAGTGCTATCATTTTAATTAAATGTTGTCTAGTACTATTTAATTGTCTGTTACAATATACCTATTATGATTAATACAACTAAAAAAGTCCTTATGTTTTACTGTATATTCATTACATGTAAAATGTTTGGTAAATAATAACACATAATACCTAAGACTGTTAACTATTGTATCAAAATTGCAAATAATGCATTAAAGATATTACTAATTGCTATAATAAACTTTCACCATAATGTACTTTTCTGGCTGCTTCCTTCAAGTACATTATAGAGAAATTTTACTGTATAACCATTTTCTATTGAAATTTTGTCAAAACATAGATCACCATAGATAGGAAAATCTGAAGCTTGCTCATTGCTTTCAATTTTAAAAAAATTGATTTTTATAAGCAGCTCCAGTAGTTTCCAAAGTTTTTATCAAACCAAATAACCAAATTTTTTCAGAGAATTTTGAAATTACATAATCCTTTGTAAAACCACATTTATAATTCTCTGCAAATGTTTTCCCATTTTCTGTTCTTAAAAATAATTCTATATGTTATTGGTAATTGTCTTTTAAATTTGAATAGAAATTATGCATAGACTCAATACTACGTAATTGAGTGTTTGATTGCTTAATAATTTGCAAAATCTTGTTTTCATTGTTTGCAAGTCTTTTTTCTACATGATTTTCCATTTGTTGCTTGTTTATAGTGTCTTCTTTCTTCAACTTCATTAAAATTTATAATTTTCCTGTTGGATATATTTAAATCTCTATTAAAAAGATTATACTCAGATATATCTAAATTAATATTTTCAATTTGATTTATTTTATAACTTAAAATTTTAATTTCTGTTTCTGTGTTATTACTTTTATTTAATGTTAACCCTTAAGCTACCAAGGGTGGTTCTGAGAGCTACCCTGTGCTGTTTTCGTGAGTATTACTCATTTTGTTTCAATCAGAGACAAATCCTTTCATGACAATTTTCTTAGATATATTAGCAAACATTTTAAATGATTTGTGATGATATAGCGACCATTGTTCATTAATTGATCATTGACTGTTTAATCAGCACAGTTCTTTTGTGTTCTACCAATTTACAGAGGTATACAACATGGCTTGCAAAGATTGCATTGTCAGTTACTGTCATTCTCAATCATGTGACTGCAATGAGAGGCTGCTCAACTGGCTCAAGCTGCACTATTTGGAGCAACAGAATCAGACTGAGAAGTAGATGCTGATTCAGACCAGGAAGATAACATGGAGCAGAATGTAGATGTTCACGATGATTCGGCATCAAGTGAGGATAATATGAGTAATGAAGATGCCCCAGTGCCACGACGACGCATTGGTGGAGGAAGAGGGCAAGGATTACTTGTTTTGTCTCAACAACCGGCTGTGCGTGGTCATGGACAAGGTTTTGTAACTCGACAGGCACAAGCAAATCCCTACAACAATAAGAATGTTTACTTGTGGTCATCTGAACCACCACAGCAGAGAGGTTGACGCGATGCAGTAAATTTTGTTCACATTGGTAGAGGGAAACCCAAACCAGGTGCAGTGAAGAACATAATTTTGGAAACCTGATCACTTTTCTTCCCAGACAATATGCTCATGCAAATTGTTCATTTTTTTCAGATGAAAGCAAATGCTCTGGGTATTGAAGTTCAGTTGACTGTTGTCCAGCTAAAAGCTTACTTTGGAATTCTGTACTTCAGAGGGGTTTTTGGCGATCAGAAGATTCCTATCAAGCAACTTTGGAGTGAGAAATATAACACGTTCTACCACACAACTATGAGTCGCAACTTATTCCAAACTTGGAACCGTGTATTGTGATTCGATGATTCAGAGCTCAGAGAAGGCCAAAATAAAACAGATTCATTTGCAGCCTTGAGAGACATCTGGTCTGAGTGGAATGAAAGACTCCATACTTTCTACAAAGCCAGCCATTCAATCACCATTGTTGAACAACTGGTTGCATCACATTTTTGTTCACCACACTGGATCTACAATCCGTAAAAACCGGGAAAGTATGGCGAGCTTGTGAGATGGTGCACAGATGCTAAGAACAGGTATTTCTTGAATGGCAGCCCACTAACTAAACGTCCAGAAGACAGTGTTGCGGCTGAAGTTCACAAAGAGTCAAATCGAGCAAAATCAATTGTGATGAATTTGTGTGGACCATTCTTCAACAATGGAAGAAATGTCACTGGGGCCAGATTCTTCACTTCGATGGATGCTGCTACTGAACTGCTGAACCAGAACACCATGTATCTTGGAACAATGCAGAAAAATAAGAGGGACATTCCGGCGATCTTGCACGAACCACAGTAGCAATTTGACTCAATTTTCACATTCAGTGGCAGCTGGAAGAGACTCACAGCCCAGTCCTATCAAGTCAAACCAAAGAGGAAGGTTTATCTAATATCCTCTATGCATCACTCTGTTGAAAAACTACTTGATGGCAAGAGAAAGAGCAACATGCAGCTCTACTACAATGAAACCAAAGCAGGTGTTGATGTAGTGGGCGAAATGTGCAAGGCCTACTTGGCCAGGACTTGAGTTCACAGGTGGCTCATGGTCTGCATGCACAACGTGTTGGATGTGACTGGGATCAACGCCTACACCATCTTCAACATGTCCCATCCAGACTGGACAATGGTTGTGGAGAGCAAGCAACGTCGACAGTTCCTACAACAGCTTGCTACCGAGTTAGCCAAAGATCACATGCTGTTCCGACTGCAGGAACCTATCGGACTTTCAACTGAGCTTGTCAACCTGATCACCAAAGCAACAGGTCAGCAAAATCCACGTCGACAAGCACCTGTGCAAGAAGGCCAAGAAGCACCGCAGTTAAGATGCGCCAGGTGCAAAGACAGTGGCAAGCCAACTCACAACTGTAACAAAACTCGTCACAGATGCCAAGAGTGTGATGCACCAGCTTGTGGGCAGCACGCTCTCATTGCCCAGGTGGTTTGTTCAAACTGTATGTAAACTTTACTGAAATAGTGTAACATAATTCAGAATCATGTGTGGTCAAATTAAGAGAAACAAAGGAAAGAAAGAAGACTGAATTTTGATATAAATATTAATTGTAAAAACACATGATTATGATTAGTTAATTAATTGGCAGTACAAAATGATATTTGACAATTGGAAAGAAGGCAAAGTCGCAAAACGCTAATTAATGCTGACGTGCGCAAGGCGGCAGACAAAAGATAATCAAGGATTAATAAATTGTCAACAACTCAGCAATAACAGGTACTAGCCAAATATTTGAGTGTTTAACAAATTTTAGTATAAAAGCTGTGCAATATTATATTTTGTTGATGACCGAAATTTATCGGATTTACTTCGTGTTCTTTTGTCAGGTTTCTTTAATTAATTAAATGGAAAGCTAAAAACGTTCGAGCACTAGGGTATTTGAGGCAGTGGTCCACGACTTCGTTTAAAGGGAGATAATTCGTAATGGCTGAGCACTTAGTAATGAATTGTTTATCACTATTCAAAAAGCTGTGCAATCGGCACATTAAACAATAATGATTTACTAGCGCCATTCCCAAGGCTGTGCTGTGGCTGGTAGCTGTTGGTCTGCCTGAGGTGCCCATAAGTTAGGTGTAATGATAGGGATTTTTCTCCGTTATAGCTTTCCTATTGGTCATTGTTCATTTTATTATCTTATTATATTTACATTATCCCTCTTAGGAGAATTTACATTTTGTTTGTATTGGAAGTTTGTCAATGGTATTACATTGTATTTAATTCATAGTCGACCTATGGACCTAATTCCTATGTTTATGCTGACCGCTTTGATTGTTCACATGTACGATAGGGTATTAACATATATATATTTATCTGTAGGTTTATTAAATGTAAGGCATGATAATAAGCTAATGCATTCAGGTTGCGAATCTCCTTTATTTTACAACATCATTAATAACAAGAACAATCAACGCACTAAATTAATAGGTTAT
>CABFPE010001097.1:41638-70307 GCA_900660155.1 Hofstenia miamia | reverse complement strand
AGTAGTAGTAGTAGTAGTAGGACTTTATTCCCATATTGGAAAGATAACTATAAAGCACCGTTACAAAATATCAATAAAATGAGAATATGAGAGTAGTAGTAGTAGTAGTAGTAGTAGTAGTAGTAGTAGTAGGACTTTATTCCCATATTGGAAAGATAACTATAAAGCACCGTTACAAAATATCAATAAAATGAGAATATGGTATTCTGTACATGACACGAGCTACAAAAGCATATAAGCTGGTGAGAACATCCGTTTTTGGCATCATATTCACTTTCAAACTTATTCCAAAATAACACCTTTAATTGACTCTTCACTACTTTTGGATTACCAAAGAGATTTATTTCAGTCTTCAAATGAACAAAGTTGGCAAGCAGAATCACTCAATTAAAAAAGTGATTTCTAGACTTAGTTTTCTTCGTAAATTTTGATAAAAATAACATATTGGTCGACGATCTGAGATTTTGACGAGATGGAGCGTATAATGTGATGAAACTTGATACATCAATGTCCAATTCTTTATTAAGAAGTTTGTTTAAAAATATCAAGTCACGCTGCTGGACTAGCAGTGAAAACGGAAGAAGTTTCAATCGCATAAGACGGCTTTTATAGCCATCCTCATGAACAATCCATCGTGTGCATCTTCTTTGGAAACTCTCAAGTCTGTTGAGATCCGTCTGATTAGCAAACCATAACTGCAATAGATCAAATCATAGCAATAGAATCAGACAAATCAGCATAAAATATGATCCAATGAAAAAATATTGTACTCATATATGTCCAAGCCATTAATATCACTGCCAACTTGGTATACATTGAACATACTATCCAGCACATATGTGACAACATACTTAATATGGAATCTTACCTGGAAAATCTCTTCATCATATGCATATTTACTCTTGCTAGAACAATGATAGAACACAGAGCATCTATTGCCAAATTATTCCTCATGGGAAAACTCCTTGACAGAAGTTTACCACAATGCTATTTGATTACAGAACAACATATAGCAATCAAAATACTGCTTAAAATTCTTGATTGCAACACTAAGAGTACAAACATTACCAAGATTCGAATTTGTATTTAAACAGAACCAAATAAAAGTGAGAGCTGCAGGACCTGCCTCTGTCTTGGCACAGTTTGCTTAGATTTGCTTAAGTACATCTATTTCTGGAACTGTAACAAAGTTATATGTGCTGAAATTAGTCATTTGTAATCAAATTGAATGCTGAATTGAAATGCTACAAACATATTTTAGCTTGCCTAAAACTAAAAATTGAAAATATAATACAATTATAATACAAAAAATATTATTTCAATTTTGCCCTGTATTGTGTTTTGTATTTTGTCTCATTGTGTAGCTGTTTAATTGAGATTTGGTGTAAGAATCTTTTATCGTGGATATCTTACAAATACATTTATGACTCTGATGTGTTGTGTTGTGCTTGTTGTGTGACACAACAGTCTTTTGCTGTTGTGTTGTGGCTGGTTGTTTTGTGAAGATATCCACACAATAAGCCTAAAAAAATTTTCCTAAAATTTAAGAACTAAAATTAGACATTCATAAAGATATTAGCTTCCTCAGAAATTTGAAAACTGAAAAAACAACTGTGTTTTCAAAGATTTTAGGTATTTTGTTGCTAAATCTAAAAGACTGCACAGAAGAATAACTGAAGAAAATAAGAAAGAGGAAACAGTAAGGAAATTCAAATCCTTTTTTGTATCTGTACAATGATGAATGAAAGATTGAAATACAGAGTGTAGAATCAACAAACTGCTTAGGACTGACCATAATAGTATCACTATTTATAGAGTACAACCACGATTTCTTACTGAGTTGTCAATTTTAACCATTTCTTACTGCTCAATTAATTAACTGTATCTTATGCATTAACTCTATTACAACATTAGATGGTACTAAGCAAGTTCTCCTTAGGAGCAGAAGACATCCTCAGGATCAGAACCTGAAGTGGTGCCATGCAATCAGAAAGGAAGTGGTTACCAGCAGTGATCTTCAATGCTATGCCATGCTTTGTGACTCAGAAAGAATCTAGCTCAGTGATGTGGTAATTTAAAAGTGCTCCTCGTGGTGCTTGCTTTATGTGAATTTGTACAACAACTGCTTTTGTTATTGTAAATAATAAATGGAAGTTTGCAACTGTGCTGTTTTAACCTCTTATAGATCTTACATGTAAATAACCCTAAATATAAATAGATACATGGCCCTCAGTAAATGTGAGCAATTATAGGTGCAATGAAATGACTGTCACTTAGGTACATCTCTGAAGCTATAATAATAATAAACCAATGTAATACTATGCTCATAGGCATTTCTTATGCTTAATAAATCTATTATGTTTATTACCAACAATAAATTTGGATCTAAAATAAAAAGGTTTAGCCAAAGGTTACCTATCCATCTATTTAGAATGCGATGTTTTATTATCAAGTTAATTGATCAATAATAAATAACAAATTTTAGCAAAAATCGAAATTTTATTAATTGTTTAAATTTTTTAATTAATTATAATAAAACATGAATCTTTATACAAAATAATTTTGAACCCTCTATCATTTCAAAATTCCAATCAATCCATGACATCACCAATTTTTAGTACTCAAAATCATAAAGCTTGTTGTACATAGTGATGTTTGACTTCAAAGGACCACAACACTAACTTAAATTTTGAAATTTAGAGGGCACCCTACTCACTATACTTGATACTGTGGAAATTGAAGTTGGTCACTAATATTCTATTATACATAGCAAATGTAGCACTGCAAATCATTATACTTAGTTTGTTACAGGAGGGAAATTCTCAGCATTACTAAGATTTATTAATTGAAAATGTTGTCATTCATTGTGGTTGTCATTTCTACATTCTTCATTATCACATGTGACTCAAAATATGCATTCTACATCATAGATATTACAACTGCAAATAAGACAGGTGTAGGAACGGATGACGTAAGTAATTATTAAACTTCCGGCCATTGTTCTTATATTTATGTTAATTACTATTTTAATAAATTGCATTATAAACCATGTTTGCATTTCTCAAATGTTGCTGTTGGATGAATTGAGGTTTGATTCATTGGAGTCTTGTCATCCCTATTTTCCCAATTTCAGTTATCTTAAATTATTAGAAATGGTCTGGTGCTTAGGCACTAAATAAGTAAGACAGTGACTTTGGTTCTTCAATTTTTGCACATTGATATTGGAAGCAATCACTAAGTCATTAGAGGTTATTCTGGTTAAGTGCTGTTTATAAATACCAACCATATATATAATCTTAATTGTATGTTTTTAAATTCTTTTGATGCCCTTAAGAATTTGAGAATTTAGTTCTGAGTTTCATAATTTGTAAGCATTATCAAGATTCGTCCTAATTAGAGAGCAGTATCCTTTATGGCTTTAGTATTACCCACATCTCTACGAAATATTTGTATATAATCATGTCTTTTTGAGGATTTATTAATAATTTTGTTGTTGTTAGCTTCCAATTTTTGTTTGAATGACACTTAACAACGACAATTCTGCTTTGCTTGAATAAAGAACCTGTCTAACTATAATCTCTGGTTGGTTTCTAGTCCTTCACAAATAAAATCAGTAACTCAACAGTTTCATGTATGCATACCATGCCATTAGTAGTACCCCAGCTTAAAGCTTCCTGTGCTATTGCTGGACTATCCTCCTTTGAGTTGACAACAGCTTGCCAAAGACTTTAGTCTACAAATTTAAGACTATTATCAATATTGTTCAATAGAGCATTAATAAAAACATGAATAATCAGGTTCTCAATTTGGTCTTTTATGAGTCACTCTGCATTGATTACACATATTTCCTTCAACCTGTTCATCTGTAAAGGATGACTAACTGAAGGACAAGGCTTTTAGCAATCGTGTAGGAATATATTCTCTCAAACTGATGAGAGTTTTTATAAAATGTTTCCTAGAATTTCACTACCATTAGGATGAAGTCTTCTGTAAGTTTTGAGATAGGATGTGTTAGGAATATAGAAAAGTAGTAGTAGTAGAATTTATTAAGTTCAAAAGCATTAACAAATTTACGTCAATGACACTCATCTTCCTATGCATTTCAAATCAATTTGTGTGAAGGAAGTTTGCCTTTGTTGAAGAGGTATACACCAGCACTCACTAATGTTTTGTATCAATGCTCAGTTTTGATTTTTGGAACTCATAACATTCCTGCTTGCTTGTTGGATAACTCAGTAACATCACATTCTAATGAGTGTAATCAATGTGTTTATTATTTTGCAACCTGTTGAATTTCTGTAGTATCAATTTATGTGTGACTTCAGAAGAACGAGAAACCTCAGAGCCAATGATTTCCAAACCTTTGGCTGTCAGCCTTGTCAACTGGAAACTGACATTGAAGCATACAGCATTTTACTTTCAGTACACACATGATAGGTTTTCTACTATAACTCACTTTCTTCAATTAATTTAAGAATAGTAGCAAGCTTTATCAATTTTCACTCAATTTTTTAACTCAATATTTAAAGTGAGGCGGTTATCAATCACTATTCCTTGAAGCTTAGTCTCTGTTACCCTTTGATTTGACCAGACTCATAAACCAATAGAGCAGGATTAGGTTTTGAATAGGTACTTTTGATGACCATTTCTTCATTATTCTTCCAATTGATGTCCATGTCGTTTTCTTTTGCATGCCGCACTACATTATCAAGCTCACTCTCTGTTTTTTCGTTTACAACCACAAAGGTTAGGTCATCAGCGAATTTGATATAAAAATTTTCTAGATAAATTGTATTTAAATAATGGGAAACAGACTTGGTCTATTAACTGTTCCTTCAGGACTCCCCCTCTTCTTCCATAAATAATGGGAGGACTTATCTGCAGGTTCAGTCTTTACAACATGATCTTCTAGGAAGCTTCTATGCCATTCCATTGTATCACTGAAAACTTCAACTTTTGACATGTTTTAAGGAGTTTATAATGATTTATTTGTTAAAAGCTTTTGAGTAGTGTCTGCATATTCCTAATACAGGCAACCCCACTTAAGTCAGATTGACTTGGACCAATGCAAAATATTCCGACTTACAAGAAATCCGAGATATAATTTTAGTGGACTTTGATTGTACTAGTTCTGCAAAAACAGAGAATTACAATATTGTAACTTTTATGCAAGCAATCTGATGGTTGTTATGAAAGAAGCTGTTTGTAAAATATTGAAAATAAACTCTGCTAGAAGAAAAATTCATCATGTATTCTTATGTCTTACAGTATTTTTCTTTCAATACCTGAATTAAACATAAACTTAACTTATATTTATATATCGGCCATCAATCACTTCGTTCTATATTTGATTACATATTTAAAATATGACTGATGCACACAACAACTTGAAGTGCAACAGAAACTTATTTTTAACATCGTTAATTTATTATAACATTCTTTATAGGGTTTTTCTACTATATCAACTGACCGATTTCGGAATACTTTTGCTCTGCGAGTTTTGACTATATTTATTAGGGTTATATATAAAAATGTACTCAATTATTAGCTCCATGTGAAACTATTATTTATTTTTTGGATAAATCAATTCTCACTCCAGCGCATTGCGCAATAGAAATTGTCAATTTTAACACTTCTTTTATAATCAATTATTAAAAAAAATAGTGTAGACCATCTTTGGAGACCTATAGCTCTATTACTTTTTCCGCTATGGATACAGTTTAAATATCATTTGATGCACGCTGAATAGTTCTATGACAAAGTTATTTTTAATTTTTCGATTTCATCCATTTTAACCATTTTTACAGTGATAAATGCGCCATTTTTATTACATAACAATTTCTGTTACTAAATGGAAATTCCTTTGCCTTGACCTGTCTACATCCAAGGGATTTTAACAGTGCGGTAGTCACATTTCAGAAGCCTACTGCAAAGTCCATTTCTACGCTATGGGCATAAAAATATAATATTCTCTAGCTAATCAATAGCTCTATGTGTCAATTTTATCAATACTTTTCTTGTTAACTGCGAACAATATAACAATCGATTTTTACTAACTTGACGTGTTTTTCAAGGACAATTAATGCAATGCACGTATATTTAATAGAAATAGCTGTTTGTTAAGCACTATCTAGGTGCGCTGGAATGCTTAATACATTACATAGGTCATAAGCAATCTCTTTAAGTGAAATTGACAGAAATAATTCGATTCAATACAGACAAATGTCTAATATTTTGACCAATATTATTATAATTTCTAGGGACATTTTTTGATGTTCTAACCAATTCTATTGTCAACACTTAGGGTTTTTTGGTTAAATTCGAAAGCTCAATCTTTCCCATGTTTTAGTTATATATATTATAACGTCTTGTAGGTTTACTATATTTACGAATTTTACAATAATTTTTTGTATTCCTTTATTTCCTTTATTTCATCATCTCAACACTTGAAAGAGAAAACCCCAGTGTTATTTTTGTATTCCTTTATTTCACACATCACATAAATCAGGGAGTTGTCATTTTAAGATCATCTAATTTAACTTGAAAGATTTTCGGACAACTTATTTAAAATATCACCCATTGACAGCACTACACAAAGGTAAACATATCTAGGTTGACCCCTACATGAACTGTTTGTAGGTCAATACCATGGAGCTATGTATAGTAGCTTTATGGTCAATACCATGAGTAGAAAATATTTACACTATGCTTGAATCACGTGCAAAACAATTTCCATCCGTCCGACTTGTGAATGAAATTTTCAATCTTAAATTTGTAGCTTGTACGTAGATTTCAGTCCAATTTAGAATTTATCCGACTTAGAATTGTTCGAATTAAAAATATTTTTTTGTTTGTTTACATATTGGAGTTTCTCTGTTCTTTATTAATAGCATGACTTACGCGAAAATTCATCAGTCGTTCTTTAAAAATTGAAATTGATAATATTGAAACAAAAGGTTCTCTAACAAAAATTTGGGATCGAATCCTTATATTAAATTAAAAATACAGTATATTTGCATGTAATTCATGCATGAGAACATATTTTAGCACATATCTTCATCTTTGAATGAGCAAGCCCTAGCTCATAGATGTGCCCATATACAAACCTTTCAATGTTTCTCAACAGGCTGGGATAACATGGTCCAAACTGCAGATAAATCACTTTGTTGTGTAAAAGTAACACTAGTGTAAATAAGAAAAATTCAACTCAATGCCTCAAACGTGTGGCTTCCCTTTTGGTATCTGGATTAAAGAAGGATCAAGAAGATAACAAGTCATTTGGTAAAAATAATACCGTAATTGAAGATTTTGCTTTAACAAGAGTGCTTCGTTTAGTCAGGATTGATTATAATAGTTCACTGTGAAATTGGAAATCTGCCAGCAAACATTCGTTATTGAAAAAAATATCCAAATTATTCCTTTTTTTCAAAAGTACACTTTTCAGATAGCTGTTAAATCATAGTGGGAATTAGGTAGGTGGCAGAAGACAGCCAATACCAATCAGCCAGTTTTGGCATATAGGTTATATTTGCACTACATATATAATCTATACAAACACATGGTATTACATACATTAAAAAATACGTATATATATATATATATTAACCATCTATAAATTTAAAAATTAAAAAATTTTCCAGTAAAATTTATAGTCTATCTATTAATGTCCTTTTCACTGTCCAGATTTCACAAAGCAATGAGATGGTATAATCAATCGACTGCTAAGAAAATTGACCTGATTCCAATACCAGATCCAAGCGACTGGTTGCGGTAGTAGGAAAACGCAACATAAGACGGAATCGGGACCAACTTTTTAATTTCAAATACGACTGGGACGATTTTAATTTAATAGTCGACGTTTTGATATAGGCCTACTTGCTAAACTAAAATATATCTATATTATCTCCATTCAATATTCTGTTTTGTTAATAATGCATAATTTTAGCACATTTAATTTTAGTACGGGACCAGAAATAAATGTATATATAAATAAAACATATGTTGCATTAAAATATAAATTTATTTCTAAACGGATTTGTAGAAACTCAAATTTAATAATAGAAAGTCCGAACTAGCAGATTCATCAAGACCTTTGTATTGATACCATAATGTATCAGAAATCAAATCTATAAAGAAAAATATTATGGAAAAATCTAGTGTTAGAGTTTCAGTACTTCTCATCACAAATTTCTAGGCTCGCCCCTGATAATGCTGTGTATTTGTTGTGACAAATTGTCTGCTGTTCTCAATTTATGGCAAACTTGAAGCCTAAGCTGTATCCAATTGGAGTTTGATGACTCCATTCATGAGCTTGATGTATTCCGAGAAGCTTTTTATTTCTAATCAATTCTGTAAATATATGGTCTCAGCTGGAAATACACTTAGAAAATTATATACAATACTGTTTCAAGTTATTTGCATTGCAGTTTTTTGACACTTTTGCTGCAATCAAAAACATTTTTTTTAAAATTGTTAATTGCTTCCAAGATTTACAGATTTGAAAACATTTGTTTGTTGCATTTCTTGAGTAAAGTTCTCTAATAACAAATCATATTCAGATACTGTTATAAGTAATCGATAGGTATAGCGCATGGCCTCTAGTATAGGTACAAGCATAGCAAAAAACATATGTAACACTTGTGAAAAGATTGGGTAAGTCCTTAACCCTTCTTGAGTTTAGCTTTTTAAAAAATGGGAGGTCGGACGGGTCAAGTAGACCTACTGTCAGTTAATTCTAAGTAATTTAATCATTTTTTGTTAGTCTTATTCTAAATTTTGCTCGTAGCCAATTGTAATTGCATATATAGTTAATATTTGCTCATAATTTAATTTGCCTGCATTTAAATTTTTAATAGAGTCTTGCTGCTAGCAAATTTTTGAAATTTTTTTAGTAGTTTTTGTGAACATTTATCTATAGTCCTACTTTTATTTTTTGTGTATGAGGTATAGTCGTACCTATACCTTCTTTGGAAGGTGAACTGGTTCAGGCATCCCTACCCTTCCTGTTCGGTTTCTCAGTCCTTTTTTGTCGTGTTTTAGATATTATGATAGGATTCGCACAAAATATGGCATAAGAAAAGCAAAGAACCAAAATGATGAATGAAAACTTTGAAGTAAATATAGCATAATAAACATCTAGCTGGAAAATAACTAAAACAGAAGAAACAGTTCTCTGTTAAAAATTGGAAATGTCACAATGAATGTTTTCGACAAATGCTCTTAATACAAAAATAGATACAGATGAACATAAAGTTAAATTTGAAAAAGTTTGCTCGATAAAGGTAAAGGCACATTGATATGTGACAAAGACTGTTATGTTGGAAAAATGAATGAAATTTTAAATTTCCAAGATATAACTAAGTTTTTTATCAAAGAAAAGGAACAAATAAATATCTCATGAGATGCTTAAAGCAAAAAAGTTAATATTCAGGAGTTTTATGAAAAAATATGATCAACAGGAAGGAGAACAGCAAGATCCATTAAGTTAAAGAAAACCACCTATGCAACAGACTTAAGTTCTATCAATATATCTAAAGAACTAAATAATTTTTAAAGCCATTTATTCTCAAAATCTATAATTTGAAAAATACGGAATATCTCATAAACAAACAAGAGGAATCAACAAGATCATTCAATTGTGACAAAGTATTTAAAGCAAGCTTTGAACAAAATCATTATTCCTGTGTTGAAGAAAGCATTGAAAATTTAATCAAATCATTCCAACACAACAAATCATCTACTCTTCAAGTGGTATTAAAATTGGCATGTACAAATACACTATTTTTGCTTAACGAGAAAATTCATTGGCTAATTAATGGTATGGCAATGAATTGTGTTTGGACCAATTATTGAATCTAAATTTTAAGGTTTAAAATATAAAACATATAACATCAGCGCCAAAAAAGCATTAATCAATTGAATATTTACAACATCATCAAATTACACCAATCTTACTGAAGAAAATGAAAAACTTTTTTCAAAACTTTCAAATAAGGGATATTTCCACAAGCTCATAAGAAATTTCTTAGAACTATTCTTCAAAAATATTACGCAACAACAAAGCAATGACAACTTAAACATATATTGGAGCATATGGCATACCACATACTGAATATTGAGAAAAGTACCCAAAATACCAAATTCAAAACATGAATAATTACAACATTTACTTCAACAAGGACTCTTTTTTTAAGGAAATATGCACTACCCAATAAACAAAACTTTTTATACCCTTCTTATAATGGTATAACGCGTTGTAAGACGTCTTAGTGTACATCCTCTAAACATTGTATAAAACACCATTTCTAAACGTTGCTGAATGCCCTCTAGTGTCCACCAAATAATGTTCTGAAACGTCTTTCAAACGTCTTCTAGACGTCTTCTAAATGTCTTATAAACCATTTCTAACTGTCTTAAAGAAGTCTTCTACATCTGACATAGACGCCATTTCTAAACGTCTTCTTGACGTTTTCAAAACCATTACTAAATGTTTTTCTGAGGAATTTTTAAGCTATTTCTAGGCAATTTATAAGAGTCTTCTAAACAATTTCCAAATGCTTGTTACAATTGGGTTCGGTTTTTTAATAGCCTACATCAGTGACCCTCTTTGTCAAGCAAATTCAATAGTGCATGAATGCGTTTACATTTGTACATCATGATGAAAATTTTTAGGAATTCAATAGATTCCTAATTTAAACACCCCCTCAGAATTGAAAGCAAAAATGCATGGAGGAGGAACTGAATATATTTTCGATCTATTTTGTATTCAAATTTCCCCTTAATGCATAAGAGTAACCACAATTTTCGCAATTGAGTTATTTTATAAGCAAAATTTTCATTTTTTCATTCTTATTACGACCCAAAAAGTACCTAAATTTTTTAAAGATTTGTGAACTACAATATTGCTTCAATATAAATATAGAATATTCATCAATGTTAGAATTTGTTAAATTTCATTTTTCGTACATTAAAAATTTTAATTGAATATTTGGAATAGCAATATGCACATTAACATGAATAGACACATTAAAATGAACTTGAGCAAGTCAAAATATAACTGCCACATGTAATAAATAAAAATAAATTATATTAAGTATTGAGTGGACTATATTGAGGCCAATATCATTTAAAATAGTTTTTTGCTTATGCGCTAACCACATAAAGGCAGTTTGCTATTGCATATATATATATATATATATATATATATATGCCTTGGATAAGGTCGAGCTAGTTATACACATATATATAAATAGACAATCCGCACCCAATCATACCCGAAAATGTAGTACCTGAACTCTACCAGAAACGTTGAATTTAAGTTAACTTTGTCTATCTTTCTCCAATCAAATGACCATTAACATCAATCATTTACTGACGGAGAAACAGCAATTCATTCGTATTACTTAACGTCTTGGATATTTCTCAGTTCAAGATGTGAATAACATCAATATTTTATAAATAATAAATCTAATCTTTGTACTCAAACCCGACATATATAGGGTTGTCAGATAAGTTTTTTCCAAACAAAGCAATATTGCTTATTCATACTGCATTTATTATACAAATTCAATGATAAGGCTGAACACATTTCTTTTGCAGCATCTCTGGAGCTCAAACCTCGCTTCCAACAGTAGAAAATCAGTTTTCGGATGTCATTACGTTCAAGCTCCATCTTGATTTCAAATGCTCTATCTGCGAGTAATTGCTATTTCATTAAAAAAAATTCAAAACTGCATAGATATTTAGAATTAAAAGCATTCAAAAAGCTGCTATAACAAAATCTGCATCTATGTTTAGTCTGTTGCTATTTCAAATTTCAGTGTGAATGGTCCTATATTTCAAAAGATATAAATGATTTTATATGTGAAAAAACTTATCTTACAACACTATATATATATATTTATGATATAAATACGTTCAAGCTCTATCTTGATTTCAAATGCTCTAACTGCTAGTAATTGCTATTTCACCAATAAGGCTTCAAGAATGCATAAATATGTAAAATTAAAATCATTTAGAAAACCGCTTTAACCAAATCTTTTGGGGCTTTCTTTATATTATTTGCTCTTGTCGCTTAAATACCACAATAATTACAGCAAACACCTGGTCTGTGTTAATTAGGTTAGGTAAATGACTGACGTTAGCCTATTATGTTTTATAATGTTTGATAAATATCAGCAAAAAGAAACCATGTAAACAGGCGCTTTCAATATTAAATACGTCAAAGTAAATAAACATGGGGAATAAAGTGAGCCAAATTTCCGCCATTGCAATTGTCAAATGAAATCAAATGAAGAATGGGTGTTGAGCCAATATAATCGATGCTTTAGATATTTAATATGTCAGATTTCATCAACGGATACAGTCGGCTCTTGCTTTCACTCGATGAAGCAATCATTTCGCACATCCTACCTGGTGCTATGTCCCTGGATGCTGCAAATGCTTTTAGAAAAGATAAAAAGAAAACGCCCCTTAATCAACTCTTCTCTCGTCTTAATAAAGAAAACGCCACTGAAGTTCTCCTGCTCCTTTTCAAAAACTCTCAGTTCTACATCAGTCTCTGCCACTAGTCCTACTCATTCACCATTCTCAGAAGAAACTCCAATATACACTCGTCTTAATGTAAAAAACTCCAGATCGCCTTCACCTTTTCCTCATTGATATCATCAAGGAAATCACTTGCCTCAACGGCTCAAAATGTCGGTCAACAACACACTCATTTCAAGTCTAGTTTTTCTGTAAAATCTATAAAGCCCGGAACTACCTCTTTTTTCAAATCAAACAACTACAATTCACTCATATCCTGGTCACAACTCTCATCAACTCTCTCAAAAGATCCAGAATTATCCTACAACGCACATCAACTCCGTCTTCATAAATACAGGGCTCATTGATGCGCTCAAATCTACAGACATCAAACAATTTCAACAGAACATCAATCATCTTGTATCTTTAATCCATCAAAAATTCACTATGCGCTTCATATATTTCCTAGAAATTACTAAAGTTTGTAAACATTCTGCTCTACAGAAGGGTTATGTCATCACTAGATTTAATGAAGCCTTATCAAGTCTCTCTACTAATAAATTCAATCTTATTCCAGTATTCAAAAGCTTTCTGAATTCACCACAAAGTATCAACTCCAACCACTTTGCCCTTGATTGAATCCACTTATCTTCTCAAGGAATTGCTCATATCACTTTCGTTTTAAAAGGATTCTTCTAACCTCGCCTAATTTCTCACTCTTCATTTCGAATTCCGAATGTCACCTATCTAAAAGCCGCCAATTCTTCAAAACGTCGTTTTATTTCTATATTATTTAGTTATCTATGTAATGTTACAAAATGTACCTCTATATTATATAAATCCACAGCCACATACTTTAAAACATCCCCATTTAACACAATTTGCATATACAGTTAGATTCGGTACCCTTCTTCTTAATCACCTCAATAACTATTTTTATTCCTTAAGATTACTTCTTTCAGGAGATATTAAACTCAACCCAGGACAAATTCTAGAAGAATCGCAAATAGAAAATAAACTAAAAAAGTACTGTAATAACTATAAATTTGTTTATCAGAAATGATTTTCTAAACTTAATAAATACGATAGGACAAAACGCAATATTCTTAATTATCGAAATTTGGTTACAGCATAACACTGATCCTAATTTGTTTAATCCTGCCCGACATTATTATGACATTTTCACAAAACACCGATTAGGTAAAGATGGCCGGCTCATGATTTTAACACACACACACACACACACATTGAATAACATTGAATAACATTGAATAACTTTAATAATCCCAAGTTAAATACAAACTGGGATCAACTAAAAATAACTTAAAACGCGATTAGAGAAAGTTCTCTTAAACGTTCATATTAAGGGGAGTCTAAACTTTTTCTTTTGGCAAATAAAGTATGTTTATCTTTAATTGTGTGTTCTTCAAAATATTTGTAAAGAGGATGTCGAGGATTTGAAGTCACTTTCCTCATAAGTCTACTGTCTTCTGTATCTCGAATTTCATATGCATTATAAAGTTTGTAAGTATAATTTAGGCGATGGCATTTGTGAAAAAATCGATTTAATTTATCTAAATCTGCATTATCTGATCCATATATCGAAATACCATATCTTACGCGGCTTACTATGAGAGCCTCAAAAACCCAATGTTTTCTTCAATTGAGTAGTATGAGTTAGAAAGATTACGCAAAATAAATAAAAGTGAATTCAATTTGTTGATTAGTTTAGTACCATGAACTGTAAATTTTAGATTTTTCTGAAAAATGACACCAAGAATGTTTGCAGTGGTAGTAGTAGGATATGAAATGTTTTGTAACTGACAATTACAATAATTATTTACACTAAGGCAAAATTCCATCATCAACGTTTTTTGACGTTTATTTTTAGGTTACATGACTTTGCCCATTCATTTATATTGTTAATTTCAAGGAGTACACAATGTAGAATTGTCGGAATATTTTATAAGTATATTTTCAGGATTTTTTGTCTTTAGCTGGTCACTGGCAATAGAATATATATTTGGTCCTCCTACAGTACCTTGCAAAGAGCCTAGATTTATTACTTTCCAATTCATAGTTGTTGAGTTCAATATTAGTCTATGTGTTCTGTTTTTGAGAAAGCTGTAGAGCCACGAGCAAATAAATGGGTCTTCAATAGATTTTTCAAAACAATTAGCTGCATACTCACGGTCTAAAGTATCAAAAGCCTTAGAAAAGTCAACTAATATAGTGTGAACACCACCAATTTCATGTTTATCTAATGCTTCTGCCAAAGTATGTTGAAGAGTTGCTAAGTTGTCAATGGTTGACATTCCTATTTTATACACAAATTGATAGGTGTCTCCTTTAGATTGAATATTTGGGCT
The DNA here is from genome assembly GCA_900660155.1 of Hofstenia miamia. NCBI lineage: Eukaryota > Metazoa > Xenacoelomorpha > Acoela > Hofsteniidae > Hofstenia > Hofstenia miamia. The sequence continues at coordinate 55,413 of CABFPE010001097.1, read as the reverse complement.
TACAAAGAGCTTATGAACAATTCGTTCAAGTAAACGAGCAGATAATGAAGTAACATTGATACCTCGAATATCACTATCCTTTTGTGCTAAGCAACTTTTGAAAGAGGATGTAAGTTTGCTCGTTTGTAGATTTCAGGAAATATACCTCTTTGAATTTTAGCATTCCAAAGATTGGGATACACAGGTGCTAAAATATCCCAATAGTTTCGGAAAAACCAGTATGGAATTTCATTGGGTCCAGATGAAGACTTCCGACATGTTCTAAGTTGATGAGAAACAATATTTAGAGGTATCTCAGGTCCACTGTGTCCTGCTAAAGATTAAACTGGAGCGTCAATATTCCTATAATTTTCTGGTCGTGTTGATCACATTGCTAATACATTATTAAGTGTTTCACCATCAAATTTGGATTCATCAATTCGTTTGTTTGCAAATTTTCGGTGTGTAATATCATCCATTTTCTTCAACCAAGATTGAACTCCTCTTTTGGTTGTAGAATTTAATCGCATTTCTTGAAATCTTTTTGAAAGAGCATGCGCTTTATAACTGTTACCAGTATACAAGGCTCTGTTTTTGAGCTTTAAGATGTATTTAATGCGAGGAGTCATCCAGTAAGGGTCTCTAGAGCTCATCCATACATGGCGTTTCAGAAAAGTTTCATGAATCATTTTCTGCATAAGTTCTTCAAATTCTCGGATTTTTTCTTCTTCTGGATTTGGAATCATGAATTTACTCAGATCAAGATTATGTAGTTTAAAGGTTAGTTTTTGATGAAATTTACGTCCAAAATCTAGAAAGCTAACACGTTTTCTTGAGTTTGGAAGACTTATTTTAGGAATAAGTATTAATGCCTTATGATCTGAGATAATACCAATATCTACAGTTTAAAGATGATCAACTAAATGAGGATACATGATATACAACTTGTCAAGTTGTTGGTCTTGGCGTGTAGGTGGAGAGTTAAGTTCAACTAGATCAGATGATGTAATAAGATAATCTAAATTAAGGCTATTCCAATCACCTGCACTTATTGCTACAGCAGTAGGATAATATTTAATTAGTTCTGAATATGATGATGAGTTATAATTAATAAGGCTATTTTGTCGAGATGGCGGACTATATGAAGCATTAATAATGAATGTACAATATTTGTTTAGTGATGATATAGTGATGATATTACTTTTATCCAAAAAGATTCAGTATCTCCATCTGACGTACTAATAATTTCACTGTATAAAGAGTCACTAATGTATATTATAATACCACCTCCTTTATGAAGCCTAAGACATGTTGAGGATTGACAGTTGAATATTTCTCTATCTCTTCTGTAATGAGTAAATCGGTATTGATAGCAATATAATGATCAGGATGTAACTTCTTCAAATGGGTTTCTGTAACAATACAAATGTCAACATTAAGAGAATGCAGGTGTTCACCTAAAACCGGAGATATTTTCTTGATCCAGAGAGATAACTTAGAATAGACATTGCATTAATAAGTAGAAATTTTGGAAGATTTTGTTGAGCTTTTAATTGTCAGAGGTGTGGTGGTGGATCAGTATTTCTCCAGTCAATCTTCTTAATCAATCGATTTACTTGCAATTTATATATTGGACATGTTACAGAAAATGCAGAGTGGTTATAGATTGCATTTGATGTGCTGTCATTTGAATGACAATGTACGCATATATGTTTTTCCTCATCTTTTTTAAGGGGCAATCATTGTAACTATGTTCACCAACACAGAAAGCACAAATTAATTTGTTAGATTGACAGCTATTTTCTTATGACCGTATTTTAAACATTTACTACAAATTTGTGGCTTCACAACATTCTTAATTGAGCAAAAACACGACGCCTGCCTACTTTGAAACACAGAGACCCATGAACAAATGTTTGAATTTGATATGCATTTGTTAGTTTTGTAGATAACTAATATTCATATTTATTTAATAAATTTAGTTGAAAATGGAGGCTAGATCAATAGGTACATATAAAACTTTCATATCAAATTATATTTGAAAGTTAAATTTAAGCATAAAACATATTTGTTCAGAATATTTGCTAGTTAAATTACATGTAATTTTTACATATTAGAATCATATACACTAAAAGTAGTTGGTCACATTCTAAAAATACAAAAATTTACAGGTAGTCAAAAAACTTTCTAGGAAAAATATATAATCTCTCAAAATGATTGATACAGCTAAAATTGCACAACGCACATCTCAAGCAGATATTGATGAATTGCGAATATGAAACTTTGATATGGCTTAACATACAATAAGTACACGAGTTAAGAACTGAATCTATGCTAGTGTATAACTTAATAATTTTGAGCAAATGTATGCATTATGGTTCCATTTTGTACGCAATTTAAATCCACTAATTTCGTATATAACAGTTAGAGTTTAGAATCATATACAAAATTTATTTAATTGTGTAAATTATTTTTCCATTCTACATATTCAGTATATATAATATATTTGTTAAAAATTTCTATTTATCAAAATTTTTACTACACAAAGTGATGCCATTCTATACTTAAACAAAGCGCAAAAACAGAGTAATTTTATTCAAAGTAAACTTATACTCTAAAAACTTTACGTTTTTAAAGAATAATTGCACTTGTAGCATGAATCAAACCTCGTTGTTTTAACCAATGAAATCAATGGTTTCCTCTAATTACATTGTTTTTATTAAACAGTAGCATATGTATTGAAGCTACTCAATTACAATACACTCGTCACCTGATTGGCATGTTAATTTCCAATGTTTGTTTATGCCAATTTATTAATGCATATACATATTTTTTCTAAATATTGTCAAAATCAGTCAACAAAAAACCTTAACTTAACAAAACCGTTGCACACTGCTGTTAAGGTAAACTTAACTTAACTCTAGAAAAAACGTTACAGTTTGCGTTGTGGTTAGCCTTAACTTAAGAAATTCCGTCGCACACTGCCATTAAGAGTTACAGCGGCCGCCAAAAGTTTGGCATCATTCAATAATTCAATAATGACGCTATAAATGTAACCAAAAAACTAAAAGTTCCAAAAATACGTTTAATACAAATAAGTGTACATGTATACATGTTCAATTCAACATGTAAGAAATTGGCTATTAATATTTGTTTGAACGTCCCCTGGATTTGATAACGGACTTTGTCCTCCTCATGATAAAAGAAACAAGTTTTTGACAAAGTTCTGGGTTAACATTGAAACCCAGGCTTCCTTTATTGCATTCACCAAGCCTAAATGTTTTGCTTATAACAATTTGAGCAATTAACTTAACTTAACTACAGTGTGTGATGGGGGTTAAGCGGCTCATGCAAAAGTATCATACTTGTGCTAAAAGACATTAACATTGCATTGACTATCAAATTTTTGCAATATTTAAGATATCGCAATTGTCAAATTGAAAATTTTGTTACTAGTGATTTCTCTGAACACGTTCAAATTTCGAAATTTACACAAAATATAAATGTTCACTTTAGGTTATTACAGCAAAGCTCTTTGAAAAAAGCACGCCTAAAATTGTGAAATTCACATTGGATCTTGATGGTTTTAATGACTTTGAAAGAGGATATCACACTCGCTATTTTCTTAAAGGACCCTATTTGGGAAAAATAGACAGTTTTAAATTATGCAAGGAACATGGAAGTAATAGTGGTGAATTGATTGTCAAAGAATTTAAGTTGAGAGTAGTCTATTGGGATTCAATGATTGAAGAAAAAAAATCTGAAAATTATGAATATAGAGAAAAGGAAATTTTTTTAAATTATGATAATGATAGAATTTGTGATTTTGGTTTTTTTTAAAATTTGAAACTATGATTAGCTTAATACATTGTTTATAAATTATAAATTAGTTTTTCTCAAATGTTTCTATTCATATGTAATATTAATGGATTTCAATTCGATTTCCACTTCTCATTTAACATATTTTGCACAAATCTTATTCTGAACCAAAGCAGAATTTACACCTATGCAAGAGAATAGACTTTTAATACAGAAATAAGAAAATGGAATTTTTAACCAATTCTTAGCATTGCTGTAATATACAAATCTATCTAATTATGAATAATTTGTTTGGTCCTGAATCAAAAATTCAACATCAACACTACTTCAAAAAATTTTTAAACAAGAAAAAATTTCCCTCAAATCATTTGTTTTTGAATCTTTATGATAATTAACAAATCCATGGATCCATGACAAATTATGACGATTTAATTTAACTATTACTAATAAATCAAGTTTGGCATAATCAGCATCAATCAAAAAAGAAAAAGAAAAAGACATTATTACAAACATATACTTTATTAGTCTTTGATTAATTTGTTTTTATATCAATTATAATCTTTTTTAAACTAACTTATTAATAAATTTTGGCAAAAGCTTTGACAAAAGTTTCAACTCAAATGGCATAGCTAATGGATAGCAAAAAACAACACATTGCATAAGGATTAGCAGAAGAAGAAATAATAGTAAATGAACAACAGGTACATGTTAACATTGTACAACTTTGCTATAAATTGGGTGCAATTGCGCTCTGCCAATGTTAACTTTATTGCATTTTAGTTGTAGTTAACTGCAATTGTGCTGAATTCAATAACAAACTAAAATAAACTAACTCCAACTGGAAACAATTTTCGATCTTGATTGAAGTCTTACTTAAAGGTGTGTTTCCTCTATCGACTTTTATCATCTGTCAAGAAATCAGTGATAAAAGTTGATAATCTGAATGCTCCATCCGATTATTTGGCAAAACAGCCAGATTACTGTCATCTGATAATTTATAAGCTGATAAAAGTCAATAGTCTGAAAGGTGCTAAAACTAGTCGAAAAGCTACTTGAAACTAATTGCTTACTTCTCAAGTAGGGAACAAATTACCAAAACATAAATTATTGTCCATGGACTCCTAAATGTATTTATCTGGACGTGAAGGAGAAATTCTAAGCTATTTGACATGAGGCCATTCACAAACAGTTAAAATAATATTGTTTTACCTAATTTACACCCCACAAATCACAATCAGATCCAAAAATGCTCAACACATTTACTAATACTTTACCCCGTTCTATAAAATCAGATTGAAAATTTCCCAGAAATTTATATGAATAGGGTAAACTGGGGTGAACTGGACACACTTTTTGCGAATCAGCTTTTCAATATCTACATAACATTTTTTATACGTGATATATTGGTTAAAATATTCTAAATGTATCTGATTCTTATATAGTTAAGTGTGCAATGTGACAAAAACTTCTGTTGCAAATCCTCTTTGCAGTCTGTATGCAGAGAAAGTGCCATGTGATAGTTACACCAGGTGTTTGGAAATGCATATTTGGCTAACATGGCATCTTTTAATTGCTGTTTGTGCTTCATTTTGAAAATTAGGTCCTTACAGATAATATCTTGAAAAATAAACCAAATTGTGCCAAAACTGTATTTAAACAATATAATAAATGTAAACTGTGTAAAAGTGTCTGATTCAGCCCGTGTCCAATTCACCCCAGTTTACCCTAATTCTGCTCCTTAAGTAAGTATTGTGAAATTTCAATCAAAGAGCAAGAACTTAAGAGAATGGCTTGAGATGTGGCTTCAGATAAACATTTCTTGTAAACAGAGGGAAGATTTAACAGTTAATTTTGATTGATCATCCTGGCAAAATACAAAATGTACAAGAAACAAAGATTTGTGAGAATCTACGAAGTTTAATATTGTTGTAATAGAACTCGGAAGAATTTCATTTTTCAATTTAATGAATAGATCATTTAAAACCAAAAAATTATCCTTCATAAAAAACTTGAATTAAGAAAATTTATTTTTTCATTTTCAGCAGATAAACGGTTTTCAGCAATTGATTTTTAAAATAAAATATTTTACAGGGTTTCAAAAATTCAAAAATGTCATAAATGAGTTTGGAAGTTTTTCCATAATAAAGCATTTAGTCCATGACTTTACTGTGGCTTCTGGCCGACTCTGATCTCCAAATACATCCACAGCTGTGTGCCTCCATTGTTGATTGAGTTGTTCCAAGTCTTACCTCAACGAAGTAACTTATGTGTTCCCTATCCTAACTAAGTGCAACCCTCAAGGCTGGATATAACTAACTTAAACTCAATTTGTAATGTGTAATTTTGTACTTCACAACCTGGCAGTGATACTAGCTGTTTAATAAACAATACTTCAGCCATTACCAAAAACTATTGGCTTTAATTAATATAGATAAATAAAGTAAATAGTTACTTGCAGCTTCCTACCTTACATTTAAATAATAATACAGGCTTGGTCTATTTATAGGTTTAATTATAGGTCACCTAATTAGTCAAGATAATGTAATATAAATATAACCTATGGTAGGCTAACTGGCCTTATCTCCAAAAGTAAACTATTTGATACATGTGAATGAATCAATAGTCAGCTAAATGGAGAAAAACTACTATTCATACCCTAACATAAATGCAGGTTCATGGCTTGGATCAAGAACCCTTGAATTGCTCCCAATGTGTGCCCAAGCCACTATTAATGCATCTACCATTTAGCTTGACATGATGAAATAATAAGCAAAGCAAAAGAAATCTAAAGATAAGATTTTCAAAGAATTTACTTCAGCAGTTTCCAAATTGATTTTCACTCTATTTATAGTTAAATTCAAAAAGTACCTGTTGTCCAAAATTTGAATTCTATTGCCTGCCAAAATTGGCTAAAAATAATGGAAGTGTTATCACACCCTTTGTTTTTTCAAATTATTTGTCAACAACTACTAATTTCCTATATTGTTTCTTAGTTGCATTGTACATCCATAATTTTGATAATTAAATTTAAATTGTTTTAATCAATAAATAATAATTCGATCTTAATTCTGACTAATCATCTGATCTTCTCTTCTTAGCAGTATTATGATTTGGATTATGCTACAATTGCACATAAATGAAAGCAGGGTAACCAAAGTATTTCATGCTAACCTAAACTGTTTTCAGTTGTCACTCAGTGTATTTTAGTTTAAACTAGAATGCATAGCATTATTACAGTTGTCTAACTAAAACAAATGTGAATCACGTGATTAGAGTTGTTGTAAATTCATTGCTGGAGCAATTACAGTTTACACTAGAGCAATTAACCCAGGACTCACGTTAATTCAGTGCAATTGCACCCATACTGTATGGAGAATTAGATTAGTTGGTGAAATAAATCATTGGGATTTGACTTTATATTGCATCAGGTTTTAGTATTATTAAAATGGCAAGCTAAAAGTTTGGGCACTTGATTAACCATTCAGGGACTCTCACCATTGCATTTACTGGTCAGCTGAGAGGCATCTTCATTTCTACACTCAACATCAGCTTTACCACTCTGCTGTAACATCTGCTACCAAGCATTAATATAGTTTAAACTATTCTTTTAAATTATTGTTCTTCATTCTATGTGGGTAGGGATGTAAGCATGTTAGCTATTTACTCCAGTGTTGTATATGTTTTTGTTAATCTTCACTTAACTAAAGTAACTGGATACTGTTTGGGTACTCCACCACCATAGCTTTGCTCTGTGATTTGGGTATGGCCTCTGGCCGACTCCAATCTCTGAATCACCTCACTTGTTTTCATTGCTGATTAAGTGGTTCCAATCCTCAGCTCAGCCCCAGATAACAATTTTGGTTGTTTTTACATTGTTTATGGTTGTTTCATACTTTTGGATGTTGCAGCAACCATTAACATCATAATAACAACCATTAATACTAATTTGAGCAAAAAAATGTGATAATTTAAGATTCAAGCAGATGCTTGATTACTAGATCATTTTTATATAAAGAATGGAATTGCAAAAAGCTTTTTTGAAATATTAAATTTGTGAAAAATTACAATATACTTGGTAAGCGAATTTTCAAAATAATTTATTCATGAATAATTTGACACCTTCAAATTATCTGTCAGATAAAAAAGTTACATTTGAGCAGAAGAGATTCTTTATGATTTAAAAAAGTATTATTTCAAAATTATACTTAACTTTAAAAGTTTAAATTTTTGATAAATTTGGCAGATTTTTATGCTTATTGTTATCATTTAAAATCAAGACATTCATTCAAAATTTCAGCATATGTTGTATTTAATGTATTTATTGTATTACTGTTCTGCCCTTTGTTGGGCTTGTGCTAGTTTGAACAGCAATGTTTGAACTGATTATCAAAAAAAATTTGATGTATTGCATATAAAAGTAATGCTAGAACATTCATGGGCAACATAAAATAACGTTGTTATGACCTAAAAATAGTGCATTTTTATTCAGAAAAAAACAACCAAAAAGCAACCTAATGTGACGTTGTTGAAACAACATTGTTTAGACCAGTCAAATGGTTACCATTTCAATGTTAAAACAACCATAAAAAACAACTAAAAAACAACGTTGTTTAGACCAAAATTTGTTATCTAGGATGATGTTCTTATGTGTTCCCTATTCTAACTCAGTGTAGTTCTCAATGCTAGTTGTAACTGACTTAAACTCAATTTGTAATGTCTATTTATGTCACTTTGCAACCTTGCAATGTCACTAGCTGCTTAATAATTATTACTTTAGCCATTACCAAAAACTATTGGCTTTAGATAAGTTAATTAAAATAAGTTACTTAATAACTTGCAGCTTCCTATCTTACATTTAAATAACAATACATGCTCAGTCTATTTATCAGTCTATTATAGGTCACCTAAGTCTATAAGATAAAATATGTATCACCTACAGTAGGCTATCCATCCCTTTTGCCAATATTAATTATTAGATACATGTAAACAAAAGAATTGGTAGCCAGCTAAATGGAGAAAAACTCCTATTCATATACCTAGCATAAATGCAGGCTCATGGTTTGGATCAAGGACCCTCGAGTTGCTACCAATATGTGCCCAAGCCACTACTACTGCATTTACTGTTTAGCTTGATATTCTGTATAAATAAGCAAACCAATATAAAATCTAAAGATAAGATTTTCAAAGAATTTACCTCAACAATTTCCAAAATGATTTCTCACATATTTATAGTTAACTTCCAAAAAGTACCTGTCATTAGAAATTCAAATTTATATCATCTGACAAAAATGGCTAAAAATAATGGAAGCGAATTCGCCCCAGCATTTGGTCAAATTCAACAACAAGTACTAATTTGCTATGTTAATACTTGGTTGCATTTACAAAGATAATCTGATAATTAAACTTAAATTGTTTTTAATTAATAATCATAATTTGATCTTGGTTTTGACTAATCATCTGATCTTCTTTCTTCTTTTAGCAGCATTATGCTTTGGATTATGATACACACCCTCCCCAGCTTGTTTTATTTTTAGCACTGCGCATTCTCTGTGGACAAATTCATCTGCTTTTTTAATTATTGTTTCCGCTTGGGGATTGCTCCAGCTTGTTGTTGCAAATTCTGGTTGTTTGGTTATTTTTAGTACCACCTCTCTCTCTATTGTTACTGTACTGTGGCATCGTAGGAATTTTGCCTCTTTAATATTTTCTGATATTGATGTGATCTCTCTAAGTTCATTCATTTTCTCTGAGAAGATCTCATAGAATTTCTGGTATAGATGGATTCCTTTTATTGCTATCATTCAATGTCATCTGTGCATCTGCTCTACACTTTGCATATTATTGTGTTCTGGTAAAAGATTGTCAAAACCCTCCTGAGGCTCCTTGTGTTTGCCACGTCCTTATAAAAGAAGGTTATGTTCTCTCTCACCTCCTCTTCTGTTATTGTCATTGGATTGTTCCTATTTAGTCTCATCATTGTCACTATCTCTACTCTTTTTGTGACATCATAAAAGTGATACTCTTTGTCCCATAAGTCCAACCACACTACATCTTTTACTCCCAAAAACAGCATGATCACCTTTGTTGGTCATTTATCTATTTCTTCTCATAGTTCTTTTAACTGTTCATGAATCAGTTGCTCCCTCAACATATACCTTTTCCTTGACATAGTTTTTTAGTAATATTTCCTTCATCTTTTTGTAATCATCTTGTTCAACTATTGCTTTTGCTACTTCTTTTGTATTCATGTAAGTCTTGTATTTGTTTAAGAAAGTTTTGGCAATCTTCACATTTTTTGGTATTCTCCATCATGGGAGTACCATCAGAATAGACACTGTTTGTGGTGGGGTGCATATGAGAATTTTGATTCTTATTTGTTGCTTTGTCTCTCTATAGTCTTCTGACGTTATCAGTGTTGTTGCCAGTCCAATTGTTGCTGGGTAATTCATCTTACTTTCTTTTAATGTTTCCCAGAATATTTGTGTTAAGCCTCTCTTGCTCATTCTCACTTGGATCTTGTTGTTCACTTCCAACTTTGACATAATGCATTCTACGTCCACCACTAACTGATTGCATGGTTTTAGCATCTCTTCTAATTCAGTTTTTGTGAACGCCTCTGTCGACATTAGTTTCATTGATGCTAATGTTTGCTCCTCCTTCATGTACTGATAATTTCTAGAGCGAATTTCTTCTTTTTCCATTTCAAAAATTAAATTTAACCAGAAGAAAAAATGATATATTGGCAAAAAGATGTTGTTATCAAGATATTGGTGGGAAAAGATTAATTATTGAATTTATTATTGAAAATACTTGTAATTAATTACTGGAATTTAATAAAGTATTGCATTTTATGTACAAATGTTGTCAAAAAGCAACTTTCCAAATAATTTGCCCTTATGGATATTTAACAAGTACTGGTGTATTTTAGAAAATACATACTATTACAGCTGAAATTCCTCCCTTAAGAAGATTTATTTATTTATCTTAAAAAATAGACAACCTTATAACATAGAAAAAATATATGTGGCTACAATAACAGAAATAATAAAAGCTATCTTGATAACATCCATTCATGTGAGAATATTCAAAAAATCTGTTCATAATGTAATATCCTCTACCAGGCATTGTCACTATATATCTATTGTTACTGTATAACATTAGTTGTTTTACTATGAGTAAGGATTTACTTTTTAAATCCTGCTTGACTTGTTGCTTCTTTTAACATATGTAAACTACGTGTTTTTGACCAATATTAAATAAGAAATGCTTGTTCAAAGTCGTAAATGTAAGAATTCAACTTTGCAAAAGAGATATGAGTTCTTTATAAAACAAATATCTCCATTTCTATTTTTATGACAATTTCCGACTGATATTGGACAGGGTCCCACCCACGATTTCAGTCATTCTATGTTCACTTTTATTACTTATTTCAGGTTCCAATGTCAACCATTTAAACTTCTTTCCAATTTAATACTTTTCCTTTTTCTATATCCTGACTTATCTCTATTCTTTTTCAAACTTTCATTTCTTTATTCAAAACCTCAAACTCTGTTAATCAAACCCCCATCTTTGTCCAGTTATCTCGACTAGATGAGTCCAATTTTAACGTCTTTCAAGTAGGTATTCTAACATCTTCTGTCTGAGACCTCTAACAACAGACAAAATCAGTGCTTAAAGTCTTGTGTAATTTAGTAAATCAATGTACTCTTCACTTGATTTGAAGCTTATGCCTCTGTTGATTATAATCTAATTTTTAAATATTAATTATCCTTCTTACAAGCATCTCTAATTCTACAATAAAAATTCATTAATTAGATGAAATTTATATTCTTACATATACTACTTTCAATTGAAAATATTTTCTATTTCTTTGTAAAAAATCTAGCCTGAATACAAGCATTGTTTAGACAATAATATTTATATTATAATATTAAATCAATCGTGTCATATATGCTGCATTAGTTGCTATATATTTTATAGGTTTGTAATTTATAATAAATATTAGTATATTATGCTATAGTTATTTATAATATTAAAACCTTTGAAAGAGCTATTGAAGCTCTCCAGGATGTTGGTAAAATTTTTAAAATCCTTGCAAGTTCTTTAAGAGATCAACAACATAATATGCAATAGTGAAATGTCAGAAAAAAACTTCCTTACAGGGATTGATCATAGATGCTTTTCTAGATGATAAAGAAATGTCTAAATTTAATATTTCATTTTTTCATTAATGTATTGACATAGCAAGTTTCATATGGCAAAATTGAATATAAAATTTCTCAAATTATGAAATGAACCTAATTTCTTCTCTGAACAAGAAATTGGATGAAAGGTGCAGCCTAATGCAAAGCCCAATAATTGTCTGGGATTCCCGAGTACTACTTATCTGCCTCAAATTTTAGCTTTCTCTTTGAATTAGCAATCAAATCTGTTGCAAAGATAAATCAAAAGTAATTTACTTCATCAATCAATTAAACTTCTTCTGTTTAATTCTTACTTGTTCATGTTAATTTCATCTCCTAATTTCTGCAAAATATCTGTTAATTAGCTTAGAATCTTCAGTTGTTACTTTTCATCAAATGCTTTTGCTGACAGGTACCATAATTACTCTTGTTTTACAAATTGTAACAAATAAATAGGAACTAATTATAGATTATTAATAATCACAAAAAGTATTTTAATTATTTTTCTATTTTTTTGTTTCTCTTCACCTCTCTTGTGCTGATTATACCACAATAATAATAATGAAACTTTGTTGTGGAATCCTAATTAGACAGATGGTAGTTGCAAATAAAATGTGCATTAAAGCACAAAAAAACATTGGTCTGGTAGCAATGATACTTTATGTGCAAACCCCATAAAACAAGAGACAATCTATATGTACACATACCTGGAGCAATAACAGGTGAAAAGCAAGTATGAGAAATGGCCTACAACTGGGACAGCCTAATCACAAAACATTTACAGCTAAACAACAATTATGAATTAGAAACTAATAAAGTTATTACATTCAAAATATAATGAGAACTGCTAAGGATGTCCAAATTGCCAAATAAGCAACCTAGAAAAATCAAATTATAACTATATGAGCATAATGAACTTTACCTGACTCCTGGTTTTACATCAATCAAAGAAAATTGTTTCAATGCAAGATAGGAATGCATCCTTAAATCTCTCATAGATTTTTGCACACAACCTAAACTCATTGCTAATTTAATATTATTTACAATGTTTGGAAATTTTATATTGCAACTTTGCCTTTAGATTATGCATCTCCTGAAGAGAAAGAATCAGATACTGAGTCTACCTTTGGCCAATCAGCAACTAGCAGTTGATCAAAACAGTGAAAAATTCCAACTCCCCTTTCTCCCCATAGGTCGCTCTTGGGCTCCCATGGCCAATTGGATTCCATATCTGATGTATCTAGCTGCAGTTCTAACTCAGCCACTTATAACATTTCCACAATACAACCTTCAACATCTGCCTCTATATAAAACACAACATGAAAAAGTGTAGGCAGCAAGAAACCCACAATGTCACATCTACCAATGAAATGCAGGATGCTTTAGTAACTACCAACAGAGTCAACCTCCTCTTCAGTTACAAGCAGGAGACAAAAAGATTTTTTCACTACTCACAAATCCAACATGTCAGATGTTGATGGGGAACTACTACACCCTATTTCATCACAACCAGAAAAAGTTAATACATTTCCACACACAACTTCTCTGAAACAATACAAAAAACAATCTCAAACATCATGACTGTACAAGAAAACATTTTAGAATGCAATACTCTACTCATAATTATCAATGCTGAATGTCACGCAAAAATAAACATCATAATTTCTACAAACATTGGATATTGGAAACTCTCAATAGGAATCTTGAAAGTAAACTTTCTATTGAAAAGCTTTCTCAAACTCATTCAAAATAAAAATGCTTGCAAAGTAGTAGTAGTAGTAGTAGTAGTAGAAT
>CABFPE010001097.1:14483-41113 GCA_900660155.1 Hofstenia miamia | reverse complement strand
AGTAGTAGTAGTAGTAGGACTTTATTCCCATATTGGAAAGATAACTATAAAGCACCGTTACAAAATATCAATAAAATGAGAATATGGTATTCTGTACATGACACGAGCAGTAGTAGTAGTAGTAGTAGTAGGACTTTATTCCCATATTGGCATCATATTCACTTTCAAACTTATTCCAAAATAACACCTTTAATTGACTCTTCACTACTTTTGGATTACCAAAGAGATTTATTTCAGTCTTCAAATGAACAAAGTTGGCAAGCAGAATCACTCAATTAAAAAAGTGATTTCTAGACTTAGTTTTCTTCGTAAATTTTGATAAAAATAACATATTGGTCGACGATCTGAGATTTTGACGAGATGGAGCGTATAATGTGATGAAACTTGATACATCAATGTCCAATTCTTTATTAAGAAGTTTGTTTAAAAATATCAAGTCACGCTGCTGGACTAGCAGTGAAAACGGAAGAAGTTTCAATCGCATAAGACGGCTTTTATAGCCATCCTCATGAACAATCCATCGTGTGCATCTTCTTTGGAAACTCTCAAGTCTGCTGAGGACCATCAGTGATAACGGAAGAACCTTCAATCGCATAAGACGGCTTTTATAGCCATCCTCATGAACAATCCATCGTGTGCATCTTCTTTGGAAACTCTCAAGTCTGTTGAGATCCGTCTGATTAGCAAACCATTAATATCACTGCCAACTTTGTATACATTGAACATACTATCCAGCACATATGTGACAACATACTTAATATGGAATCTTACCTGGAAAATCTCTTCATCATATGCATATTTACTCTTGCTAGAACAATGATAGAACACAGAGCATCTATTGCCAAATTATTCCTCATGGGAAAACTCCTTGAAAAATCTCTTCATCATATGCATATTTACTCTTGCTAGAACAACATATAGCAATCAAAATACTGCTTAAAATTCTTGATTGCAACACTAAGAGTACAAACATTACCAAGATTCGAATTTGTATTTAAACAGAACCAAATAAAAGTGAGAGCTGCAGGACCTGCCTCTGTCTTGGCACAGTTTGCTTAGATTTGCTTAAGTACATCTATTTCTGGAACTGTAACAAAGTTATATGTGCTGAAATTAGTCATTTGTAATCAAATTGAATGCTGAATTGAAATGCTACAAACATATTTTAGCTTGCCTAAAACTAAAAATTGAAAATATAATACAATTATAATACAAAAAATATTATTTCAATTTTGCCCTGTATTGTGTTTTGTATTTCGTCTCATTGTGTAGGACTTTAATTGAGATTTGGTGGAAGAATCTTTTAACATGGATATCTTACAAATACATTTATGACTCTGATGTGTTGTGTTGTGCCTGTTGTGTGACACAACAGTCTTTTGCTGTTGTGTTGTGGCTGGTGGTTGTGTGAAGAAATCCACACAATAAGCCTAAAAAATTTTTCCTAAAATTTAAGAACTAAAATTAGACATTCATAAAGATATTAGCTTCCTCAGAAATTTGAAAACTGAAAAAACAACTGTGTTTTCAAAGATTTTAGGTATTTTGTTGCTAAATCTAGACATTCATAAAGATATTAGCTTCCTCAGAAATTTGAAAACTGAAAAAACAACTGTGTTTTCAAAGATTTTAGGTATTTTGTTGCTAAAGATAAAAGATTGAAATACAGAGTGTACAATCAACAAACTGCTTAGGACTGACCATAATAGTATCACTATTTATAGAGTACAACCAGGATTTCCTACTGAGTTGTCAATTTTAACAATTTCTTACTGCTCAATTAATTAACTGTATCTTATGCATTAACTCTATTACAACATTAGATGGTACTAACCAAGTATTCCTTAGGAGCGAAGACATCCTCAGGACTATTACTAAGAGCCCGAGATGTGGTGCCATTCTATTAGTGGAACCTCGTCTCGGGCACCTCTCGACCAATCACAAAAAAGTGGAACCTCGTCTCGGGCACGAGGTTCCACTTTTTTGTGATTGGTCGAGAGGGGTGGTCTTTGACCTGAGACGCCGTGGATATTGGTGGGGGGTGTTTTACTGACGTCATGCATGTACTTTTACTAGTTTTTGTGTTATTTATGTGGCCTAATTTAGTTTGCATCTTTTTAGTTTCTTTTACTGACGTCATGCATCAACTGCTTTTGTTATTGTAAATAATAAATGGAAGTTTGCAACTGTGCTGTTTTAACCTCTTATAGATCTTACATGTAAATAACCCTAAATATAAATAGATACATGGCCCTCAGTAAATGTGAGCAATTATAGGTGCAATGAAATGACTGTCACTTAGGTACATCTCTGAAGCTATAATAATAATAAACCAATGTAATAATATGCTCATAGGCATTTCTTATGCTTAATAAATCTATTATGTTTATTACCAACAATAAATTTGGATCTAAAATAAAAAGGTTTAGCCAAAGGTTACCTATCCATCTATTTAGAATGCGATGTTTTATTATCAAGTTAATTGATCAATAATAAATAACAAATTTTAGCAAAAATCGAAATTTTATTAATTGTTTAAATTTTTTAATTAATTATAATAAAACATGAATCTTTATACAAAATAATTTTGAACCCTCTATCATTTCAAAATTCCAATCAATCCATGACATCACCAATTTTTAGTACTCAAAATCATAAAGCTTGTTGTACATAGTGATGTTTGACTTCAAAGGACCACAACACTAACTTCAATTTTGACATTTAGAGGGCACCCTACTCACTATACTTGATACTGTGGAAATTGAAGTTGGTCACTAATATTCTATTATACATAGCAAATGTAGCACTGCAAATCATTATACTTAGTTTGTTACAGGAGGGAAATTCTCAGCATTACTAAGATTTATTAATTGAAAATGTTGTCATTCATTGTGGTTGTCATTTCTACATTCTTCATTATCACATGTGACTCAAAATATGCATTCTACATCATAGATATTACAACTGCAAATAAGACAGGTGTAGGAACGGATGACGTAAGTAATTATTAAACTTCCGGCCATTGTTCTTATATTTATGTTAATTACTATTTTAATAAATTGCATTATAAACCATGTTTGCATTTCTCAAATGTTGCTGTTGGATGAATTGAGGTTTGATTCATTGGAGTCTTGTCATCCCTATTTTCCCAATTTCAGTTATCTTAAATTATTAGAAATGGTCTGGTGCTTAGGCACTAAATAAGTAAGACAGTGACTTTGGTTCTTCAATTTTTGCACATTGATATTGGAAGCAATCACTAAGTCATTAGAGGTTATTCTGGTTAAGTGCTGTTTATAAATACCAACCATATATATAATCTTAATTGTATGTTTTTAAATTCTTTTGATGCCCTTAAGAATTTGAGAATTTAGTTCTGAGTTTCATAATTTGTAAGCATTATCAAGATTCGTCCTAATTAGAGAGCAGTATCCTTTATGGCTTTAGTATTACCCACATCTCTACGAAATATTTGTATATAATCATGTCTTTTTGAGGATTTATTAATATTTTTGTTGTTGTTAGCTTCCAATTTTAGTTAGAATGACACTTAACAACGACAATTCTGCTTTGCTTGAATAAAGAACCTGTCTAACTATAATCTCTGGTTGGTTTCTAGTCCTTCACAAATAAAATCAGTAACTCAACAGTTTCATGTATGCATACCATGCCATTAGTAGTACCCCAGCTTAAAGCTTCCTGTGCTATTGCTGGACTATCCTCCTTTGAGTTGACAACAGCTTGCCAAAGACTTTAGTCTACAAATTTAAGACTATTATCAATATTGTTCAATAGAGCATTAATAAAAACATGAATAATCAGGTTCTCAATTTGGTCTTTTATGAGTCACTCTGCATTGATTACACATATTTCCTTCAAACTGTTCATCTGTAAAGGATGACTAACTGAAGGACAAGGCTTTTAGCAATCGTGTAGGAATATATTCTCTCAAACTGATGAGAGTTTTTATAAAATGTTTCCTAGAATTTCACTACCATTAGGATGAAGTCTTCTGTAAGTTTTGAGATAGGATGTGTTAGGAATATAGAAAAGTAGTAGTAGTAGAATTTATTAAGTTCAAAAGCATTAACAAATTTACGTCAATGACACTCATCTTCCTATGCATTTCAAATCAATTTGTGTGAAGGAAGTTTGCCTTTGTTGAAGAGGTATACACCAGCACTCACTAATGTTTTGTATCAATGCTCAGTTTTGATTTTTGGAACTCATAACATTCCTGCTTGCTTGTTGGATAACTCAGTAACATCACATTCTAATGAGTGTAATCAATGTGTTTATTATTTTGCAACCTGTTGAATTTCTGTAGTATCAATTTATGTGTGACTTCAGAAGAACGAGAAACCTCAGAGCCAATGATTTCCAAACCTTTGGCTGTCAGCCTTGTCAACTGGAAACTGACATTGAAGCATACAGCATTTTACTTTCAGTACACACATGATAGGTTTTCTACTATAACTCACTTTCTTCAATTAATTTAAGAATAGTAGCAAGCTTTATCAATTTTCACTCAATTTTTTAACTCAATATTTAAAGTGAGGCGGTTATCAATCACTATTCCTTGAAGCTTAGTCTCTGTTACCCTTTGATTTGACCAGACTCATAAACCAATAGAGCAGGATTAGGTTTTGAATAGGTACTTTTGATGACCATTTCTTCATTATTCTTCCAATTGATGTCCATGTCGTTTTCTTTTGCATGCCGCACTACATTATCAAGCTCACTCTCTGTTTTTTCGTTTACAACCACAAAGGTTAGGTCATCAGCGAATTTGATATAAAAAT
Source organism: Hofstenia miamia (assembly GCA_900660155.1). Lineage (NCBI taxonomy): Eukaryota > Metazoa > Xenacoelomorpha > Acoela > Hofsteniidae > Hofstenia > Hofstenia miamia. Next base: position 36,311 of record CABFPE010001097.1, on the reverse strand, counting down.
TTTCTAGATAAATTGTATTTAAATAATGGGAAACAGACTTGGTCTATTAACTGTTCCTTCAGGACTCCCCCTCTTCTTCCATAAATAATGGGAGGACTTATCTGCAGGTTCAGTCTTTACAACATGATCTTCTAGGAAGCTTCTATGCCATTCCATTGTATCACTGAAAACTTCAACTTTTGACATGTTTTAAGGAGTTTATAATGATTTATTTGTTAAAAGCTTTTGAGTAGTCTTTGCATATTCCTGATACAGGCAACCTCGCCTAAGTCAGATTGACTCGGACCAATGAAAATATTCCGACTTACAAGAAATCCGAGATATAATTTTAGGGGACTTTGCTTGTACTAGTTCTGCAAAAAACAGAGATTTGCAATAGCGTAACTTTTGTGCAAGCAATCTGATGGTTGTTATGAAAGAAGTTGTTTTGAAAATATTGAAAATAAACTCTGCTAGAAGAAAAATTCATCATGTATTCTTATGTCTTACAGTATTTTTCTTTCAATACCTGAATTAAACATAAACTTAACTTATATTTATATATCGGCCATCAATCACTTCGTTCTATATTTGATTACATATTTAAAATATGACTGATGCACACAACAACTTGAAGTGCAACAGAAACTTATTTTTAACATCGTTAATTTATTATAACATTCTTTATAGGGTTTTTCTACTATATCAACTGACCGATTTCGGAATACTTTTGCTCTGCGAGTTTTGACTATATTTATTAGGGTTATATATAAAAATGTACTCAATTATTAGCTCCATGTGAAACTATTATTTATTTTTTGGATAAATCAATTCTCACTCCAGCGCATTGCGCAATAGAAATTGTCAATTTTAACACTTCTTTTATAATCAATTATTAAAAAAAATAGTGTAGACCATCTTTGGAGACCTATAGCTCTATTACTTTTTCCGCTATGGATACAGTTTAAATATCATTTGATGCACGCTGAATAGTTCTATGACAAAGTTATTTTTAATTTTTCGATTTCATCCATTTTAACCATTTTTACAGTGATAAATGCGCCATTTTTATTACATAACAATTTCTGTTACTAAATGGAAATTCCTTTGCCTTGACCTGTCTACATCCAAGGGATTTTAACAGTGCGGTAGTCACATTTCAGAAGCCTACTGCAAAGTCCATTTCTACGCTATGGGCATAAAAATATAATATTCTCTAGCTAATCAATAGCTCTATGTGTCAATTTTATCAATACTTTTCTTGTTAACTGCGAACAATATAACAATCGATTTTTACTAACTTGACGTGTTTTTCAAGGACAATTAATGCAATGCACGTATATTTAATAGAAATAGCTGTTTGTTAAGCACTATCTAGGTGCGCTGGAATGCTTAATACATTACATAGGTCATAAGCAATCTCTTTAAGTGAAATTGACAGAAATAATTCGATTCAATACAGACAAATGTCTAATATTTTGACCAATATTATTATAATTTCTAGGGACATTTTTTGATGTTCTAACCAATTCTATTGTCAACACTTAGGGTTTTTTGGTTAAATTCGAAAGCTCAATCTTTCCCATGTTTTAGTTATATATATTATAACGTCTTGTAGGTTTACTATATTTACGAATTTTACAATAATTTTTTGTATTCCTTTATTTCCTTTATTTCATCATCTCAACACTTGAAAGAGAAAACCCCAGTGTTATTTTTGTATTCCTTTATTTCACACATCACATAAATCAGGGAGTTGTCATTTTAAGATCATCTAATTTAACTTGAAAGATTTTCGGACAACTTATTTAAAATATCACCCATTGACAGCACTACACAAAGGTAAACATATCTAGGTTGACCCCTACATGAACTGTTTGTAGGTCAATACCATGGAGCTATGTATAGTAGCTTTATGGTCAATACCATGAGTAGAAAATATTTACACTATGCTTGAATCACGTGCAAAACAATTTCCATCCGTCCGACTTGTGAATGAAATTTTCAATCTTAAATTTGTAGCTTGTACGTAGATTTCAGTCCAATTTAGAATTTATCCGACTTAGAATTGTTCGAATTAAAAATATTTTTTTGTTTGTTTACATATTGGAGTTTCTCTGTTCTTTATTAATAGCATGACTTACGCGAAAATTCATCAGTCGTTCTTTAAAAATTGAAATTGATAATATTGAAACAAAAGGTTCTCTAACAAAAATTTGGGATCGAATCCTTATATTAAATTAAAAATACAGTATATTTGCATGTAATTCATGCATGAGAACATATTTTAGCACATATCTTCATCTTTGAATGAGCAAGCCCTAGCTCATAGATGTGCCCATATACAAACCTTTCAATGTTTCTCAACAGGCTGGGATAACATGGTCCAAACTGCAGATAAATCACTTTGTTGTGTAAAAGTAACACTAGTGTAAATAAGAAAAATTCAACTCAATGCCTCAAACGTGTGGCTTCCCTTTTGGTATCTGGATTAAAGAAGGATCAAGAAGATAACAAGTCATTTGGTAAAAATAATACCGTAATTGAAGATTTTGCTTTAACAAGAGTGCTTCGTTTAGTCAGGATTGATTATAATAGTTCACTGTGAAATTGGAAATCTGCCAGCAAACATTCGTTATTGAAAAAAATATCCAAATTATTCCTTTTTTTCAAAAGTACACTTTTCAGATAGCTGTTAAATCATAGTGGGAATTAGGTAGGTGGCAGAAGACAGCCAATACCAATCAGCCAGTTTTGGCATATAGGTTATATTTGCACTACATATATAATCTATACAAACACATGGTATTACATACATTAAAAAATACGTATATATATATATATATTAACCATCTATAAATTTAAAAATTAAAAAATTTTCCAGTAAAATTTATAGTCTATCTATTAATGTCCTTTTCACTGTCCAGATTTCACAAAGCAATGAGATGGTATAATCAATCGACTGCTAAGAAAATTGACCTGATTCCAATACCAGATCCAAGCGACTGGTTGCGGTAGTAGGAAAACGCAACATAAGACGGAATCGGGACCAACTTTTTAATTTCAAATACGACTGGGACGATTTTAATTTAATAGTCGACGTTTTGATATAGGCCTACTTGCTAAACTAAAATATATCTATATTATCTCCATTCAATATTCTGTTTTGTTAATAATGCATAATTTTAGCACATTTAATTTTAGTACGGGACCAGAAATAAATGTATATATAAATAAAACATATGTTGCATTAAAATATAAATTTATTTCTAAACGGATTTGTAGAAACTCAAATTTAATAATAGAAAGTCCGAACTAGCAGATTCATCAAGACCTTTGTATTGATACCATAATGTATCAGAAATCAAATCTATAAAGAAAAATATTATGGAAAAATCTAGTGTTAGAGTTTCAGTACTTCTCATCACAAATTTCTAGGCTCGCCCCTGATAATGCTGTGTATTTGTTGTGACAAATTGTCTGCTGTTCTCAATTTATGGCAAACTTGAAGCCTAAGCTGTATCCAATTGAAGTTTTAATGACTCCATTCATGAGCTTGATGTATTCCGAGAAGCTTTTCATTTCTAATCAATTCTGTAAATATATGGCCTCAGCTGGAAATACACTTAGAAAATTATATCCAATACTGTTTCAAGTTATTTGCATTGCAGTTTTTTGACACTTTTGCTGCAATCAAAAACATTTTTTTTAAAATTGTTAATTGCTTCCAAGATTTACAGATTTGAAAACATTTGTTTGTTGCATTTCTTGAGTAAAGTTCTCTAATAACAAATCATATTCAGATACTGTTATAAGTAATCGATAGGTATAGCGCATGGCCTCTAGTATAGGTACAAGCATAGCGAAAAACATATGTAACACTTGTGAAAAGATTGGGTAAGTCCTTAACCCTTCTTGAGTTTAGCTTTTTAAAAAATGGGAGGTCGGACGGGGGCAAGTAGACCTACTGTCAGTTAATTCTAAGTAATTTAATCATTTTTTGTTAGTCTTATTCTAAATTTTGCTCGTAGCCAATTGTAATTGCATATATAGTTAATATTTGCTCATAATTTAATTTGCCTGCATTTAAATTTTTAATAGAGTCTTGCTGCTAGCAAATTTTTGAAATTTTTTTAGTAGTTTTTGTGAACATTTATCTATAGTCCTACTTTTATTTTTTGTGTATGAGGTATAGTCGTACCTATACCTTCTTTGGAAGGTGAACTGGTTCAGGCATCCCTACCCTTCCTGTTCGGTTTCTCAGTCCTTTTTTGTCGTGTTTTAGATATTATGATAGGATTCGCACAAAATATGGCATAAGAAAAGCAAAGAACCAAAATGATGAATGAAAACTTTGAAGTAAATATAGCATAATAAACATCTAGCTGGAAAATAACTAAAACAGAAGAAACAGTTCTCTGTTAAAAATTGGAAATGTCACAATGAATGTTTTCGACAAATGCTCTTAATACAAAAATAGATGCAGATGAACATAAAGTTAAATTTGAAAAAGTTTGCTCGATAAAGGTAAAGGCACATTGATATGTGACAAAGACTGTTATGTTGGAAAAATGAATGAAATTTTAAATTTCCAAGATATAACTAAGTTTTTTATCAAAGAAAAGGAACAAATAAATATCTCATGAGATGCTTAAAGCAAAAAAGTTAATATTCAGGAGTTTTATGAAAAAATATGATCAACAGGAAGGAGAACAGCAAGATCCATTAAGTTAAAGAAAACCACCTATGCAACAGACTTAAGTTCTATCAATATATCTAAAGAACTAAATAATTTTTAAAGCCATTTATTCTCAAAATCTATAATTTGAAAAATACGGAATATCTCATAAACAAACAAGAGGAATCAACAAGATCATTCAATTGTGACAAAGTATTTAAAGCAAGCTTTGAACAAAATCATTATTCCTGTGTTGAAGAAAGCATTGAAAATTTAATCAAATCATTCCAACACAACAAATCATCTACTCTTCAAGTGGTATTAAAATTGGCATGTACAAATACACTATTTTTGCTTAACGAGAAAATTCATTGGCTAATTAATGGTATGGCAATGAATTGTGTTTGGACCAATTATTGAATCTAAATTTTACTGAAGAAAATGAAAAACTTTTTTCAAAACTTTCAAATAAGGAATATTCAATTGAATATTTACAACATCATCAAATTACACCAATCTTACTGAAGAAAATGAAAAACTTTTTTCAAAACTTTCAAATAAGGGATATTTCCACAAGCTCATAAGAAATTTCTTAGAACTATTCTTCAAAAATATTACGCAACAACAAAGCAATGACAACTTAAACATATATTGGAGCATATGGCATACCACATACTGAATATTGAGAAAAGTACCCATATTACCAAATTCAAAACATGAATAATTACAACATTTACTTCAACAAGGACTCTTTTTTTAAGGAAATATGCACTACCCAATAAACAAAACTTTTTATACCCTTCTTATAATGGTATAACGCGTTGTAAGACGTCTTAGTGTACATCCTCTAAACATTGTATAAAACACCATTTCTAAACGTTGCTGAATGCCCTCTAGTGTCCACCAAATAATGTTCTGAAACGTCTTTCAAACGTCTTCTAGACGTCTTCTAAATGTCTTATAAACCATTTCTAACTGTCTTAAAGAAGTCTTCTACATCTGACATAGACGCCATTTCTAAACGTCTTCTTGACGTTTTCAAAACCATTACTAAATGTTTTTCTGAGGAATTTTTAAGCTATTTCTAGGCAATTTATAAGAGTCTTCTAAACAATTTCCAAATGCTTGTTACAATTGGGTTCGGTTTTTTAATAGCCTACATCAGTGACCCTCTTTGTCAAGCAAATTCAATAGTGCATGAATGCGTTTACATTTGTACATCATGATGAAAATTTTTAGGAATTCAATAGATTCCTAATTTAAACACCCCCTCAGAATTGAAAGCAAAAATGCATGGAGGAGGAACTGAATATATTTTCGATCTATTTTGTATTCAAATTTCCCCTTAATGCATAAGAGTAACCGCAATTTTGGCAATTGAAATATTTAATAATCAAAGTTTTAATTTTTTCATTTTTATTACGACACAAAAAGTAATTGAATATTTGAAAGAGCAATAAACTACAATTGCTTCAATATAAATATAGAATATTCATCAATGTTAGAATTTGTTAAATTTCATTTTTCGTACATTAAAAATTTTAATTGAATATTTGGAATAGCAATATGCACATTAACATGAATAGACACATTAAAATGAACTTGAGCAAGTCAAAATATAACTGCCACATGTAATAAATAAAAATAAATTATATTAAGTATTGAGTGGACTATATTGAGGCCAATATCATTTAAAATAGTTTTTTGCTTATGCGCTAACCACATAAAGGCAGTTTGCTATTGCATATATGTAAATATATATATATATATATAGGGATTGACAATATTAGTCAAACATAGAACTAGACAATCCGCACCCAATCATACCCGAAAATGTAGTACCTGAACTCTACCAGAAACGTTGAATTTAAGTTAACTTTGTCTATCTTTCTCCAATCAAATGACCATTAACATCAATCATTTACTGACGGAGAAACAGCAATTGCATTCTTATTACCTAACGTCTTGGATATTTCTCAGTTCAAGATGTGAATAACATCAATATTTTATAAATAATAAATCTAATCTTTGTACTCAAACCCGACATATATAGGGTTGTCAGATAAGTTTTTTCCAAACAAAGCAATATTGCTTATTCATACTGCATTTATTATACAAATTCAATGATAAGGCTGAACACATTTCTTTTGCAGCATCTCTGGAGCTCAAACCTCGCTTCCAACAGTAGAAAATCAGTTTTCGGATGTCATTACGTTCAAGCTCCATCTTGATTTCAAATGCTCTATCTGCGAGTAATTGCTATTTCATTAAAAAAAATTCAAAACTGCATAGATATTTAGAATTAAAAGCATTCAAAAAGCTGCTATAACAAAATCTGCATCTATGTTTAGTCTGTTGCTATTTCAAATTTCAGTGTGAATGGTCCTATATTTCAAAAGATATAAAGGATTTTGTATGGGAAAAAACTTATCTGACAACCCTATATATATATATTTATATATACATATATATGTATATTACCTTAAAAATAGCGCTAAATATTATATGGGGTACTCCACCACTAAGGCTGCAAGGATACAACATTAATATGAAAAACTAATGTCACTTTGTAAACCGAATTTCTTTACCCAAATTTTTTGGGGCTTTCTTTATATTATTTGCTCTTGTCGCTTAAATACCACAATAATTACAGCAAACACCTGGTCTGTGTTAATTAGGTTAGGTAAATGACTGACGTTAGCCTATTATGTTTTATAATGTTTGATAAATATCAGCAAAAAGAAACCATGTAAACAGGCGCTTTCAATATTAAATACGTCAAAGTAAATAAACATGGGGAATAAAGTGAGCCAAATTTCCGCCATTGCAATTGTCAAATGAAATCAAATGAAGAATGGGTGTTGAGCCAATATAATCGATGCTTTAGATATTTAATATGTCAGATTTCATCAACGGATACAGTCGGCTCTTGCTTTCACTCGATGAAGCAATCATTTCGCACATCCTACCTGGTGCTATGTCCCTGGATGCTGCAAATGCTTTTAGAAAAGATAAAAAGAAAACGCCCCTTAATCAACTCTTCTCTCGTCTTAATAAAGAAAACGCCACTGAAGTTCTCCTGCTCCTTTTCAAAAACTCTCAGTTCTACATCAGTCTCTGCCACTAGTCCTACTCATTCACCATTCTCAGAAGAAACTCCAATATACACTCGTCTTAATGTAAAAAACTCCAGATCGCCTTCACCTTTTCCTCATTGATATCATCAAGGAAATCACTTGCCTCAACGGCTCAAAATGTCGGTCAACAACACACTCATTTCAAGTCTAGTTTTTCTGTAAAATCTATAAAGCCCGGAACTACCTCTTTTTTCAAATCAAACAACTACAATTCACTCATATCCTGGTCACAACTCTCATCAACTCTCTCAAAAGATCCAGAATTATCCTACAACGCACATCAACTCCGTCTTCATAAATACAGGGCTCATTGATGCGCTCAAATCTACAGACATCAAACAATTTCAACAGAACATCAATCATCTTGTATCTTTAATCCATCAAAAATTCACTATGCGCTTCATATATTTCCTAGAAATTACTCCAGTCTGTAAACATTCTGCTCTACAGAAGGGTTATGTCATCACTAGATTTAATGAAGCCTTATCAAGTCTCTCTACTAATAAATTCAATCTTATTCCAGTATTCAAAAGCTTTCTGAATTCACCACAAAGTATCAACTCCAACCACTTTGCCCTTGATTGAATCCACTTATCTTCTCAAGGAATTGCTCATATCACTTTCGTTTTAAAAGGATTCTTCTAACCTCGCCTAATTTCTCACTCTTCATTTCGAATTCCGAATGTCACCTATCTAAAAGCCGCCAATTCTTCAAAACGTCGTTTTATTTCTATATTATTTAGTTATCTATGTAATGTTACAAAATGTACCTCTATATTATATAAATCCACAGCCACATACTTTAAAACATCCCCATTTAACACAATTTGCATATACAGTTAGATTCGGTACCCTTCTTCTTAATCACCTCAATAACTATTTTTATTCCTTAAGATTACTTCTTTCAGGAGATATTAAACTCAACCCAGGACAAATTCTAGAAGAATCGCAAATAGAAAATAAACTAAAAAAGTACTGTAATAACTATAAATTTGTTTATCAGAAATGATTTTCTAAACTTAATAAATACGATAGGACAAAACGCAATATTCTTAATTATCGAAATTTGGTTACAGCATAACACTGATCCTAATTTGTTTAATCCTGCCCGACATTATTATGACATTTTCACAAAACACCGATTAGGTAAAGATGGCCGGCTCATGATTTTAACACACACACACACACACACATTGAATAACATTGAATAACTTTAATAATCCCAAGTTAAATACAAACTGGGATCAACTAAAAATAACTTAAAACGCGATTAGAGAAAGTTCTCTTAAACGTTCATATTAAGGGGAGTCTAAACTTTTTCTTTTGGCAAATAAAGTATGCTTTATCTTTAATTGTGTGTTCTTCAAAATATTTGTAAAGAGGATGTCGAGGATTTGAAGTCACTTTCCTCATAAGTCTACTGTCTTCTGTATCTCGAATTTCATATGCATTATAAAGTTTGTAAGTATAATTTAGGCGATGGCATTTGTGAAAAAATCGATTTAATTTATCTAAAACAGCATTATCTGATCCATATATCGAAATTCCATATCTTACACGGCTTACTATTAGAGTCTCAAAAACACAATGTTTTTCTTCTATGGAGTAGTATGAGTTAGAAAGATCACGCATAATAAATAAAAGTGAATTCAATTTATTGATGAGTTTAGTACCATGAACTGTAAATTTTAGATTTTTCTGAAAAGTGACACCAAGAATGTTTGCAGTGGTAGTAGTAGGATATGAAATGTTTTGTAACTGACAATTACAAGAATTATTTACACTAAGACAAAATTCCATCATCAAAGTTTTTTTGACGTTTATTTTTAGGTTACATGAATTTGCCCATTCATTTATGTTGTTAATTTCTTCATCTAACATTTTAGAGTTAATTTCAAGGAGTACACAATGTAGAATTGTCGGAATATTTTATAAGTATATTTTCAGGATTTTTTGTCTTTAGCTGGTCACTGGCAATAGAATATATATTTGGTCCTCCTACAGTACCTTGCAAAGAGCCTAGATTTATTACTTTCCAATTCATAGTTGTTGAGTTCAATATTAGTCTTTGTGTTCTGTTTTTGAGAAAGCTGTAGAGCCACGAGCAAATAAATGGGTCTTCTATAAATTTTTCAAAATAATTAGCTGCATACTCATGATCTAAAGTATCAAAAGCCTTAGAAAAGTCAACTAATATAGTGTAAACACCGCCAATTTCATGTTTATCTAATGTTTCTGCCAAAGTATGTTGAAGAGTTGCTAAGTTGTCAATGGTTGACATTACTTTTTTATACGCAAATTGATAGGTGTCTCCTTTAGATTGAATACTTGGGGTAACAAAGAGCTTATGAACGATTCCTTCAAGTAAACGAGCAGATAATGAAGTAACATTGATACCTCGAATATCACTATCCTTTTGTGCTAAGGCAACTTTTGAAAGACGATGTAAGTTTGCTCGTTTGTAGATTTCAGGAAATATACCTCTTTGAATTTTAGCATTCCAAAGATTGGGATACACAGGTGCTAAAATATCCCAATAGTTTCGGAAAAACCAGTATGGAATTTCATTGGGTCCAGATGAAGACTTCCGACATGTTCTAAGTTGATGAGAAACAATATTTAGAGGTATCTCAGGTCCACTGTGTCCTGCTAAAGATTAAACTGGAGCGTCAATATTCCTATAATTTTCTGGTCGTGTTGATCACATTGCTAATACATTATTAAGTGTTTCACCATCAAATTTGGATTCATCAATTCGTTTGTTTGCAAATTTTCGGTGTGTAATATCATCCATTTTCTTCAACCAAGATTGAACTCCTCTTTTGGTTATAGAATTTAATCGCATTTCTTGAACTCTTTTAGAAAGAGCTTGCACTTTATGACTGTTACCAGAATACAAGGCTCTGTTTTTGAGCTTCAAGATGTATTTAATGCGAGGAGTCATCCAGTAAGGGTCTCTAGAGCTCATCCATACATGGCGTTTCAGAAAAGTTTCATGAATCATTTTCTGCATAAGTTCTTCAAATTCTTGGATTTTTTCTTCTTCTGGATTTGGAATCATGAATTTACTCAGATCAAGATTATGTAGTTTAAAGGTTAGTTTTTGATGGAATTTACGTCCAAAATCTAGAAAGCTAACACGAGTTCTTGAGTTTGGAAGACTTATTTTAGGAATAAGTATTAATGCCTTATGATCTGAGATAATACCAATATCTACAGTTTCAAGATGATCAACTAAATGAGGATACATGATATACAACTTGTCAAGTTGTTGGTCTTGGCGTGTAGGTGGAGAGTTAAGTTCAACTAGATCAGATGATGTAATAAGATAATCTAAATTAAGTCTATTCCAATCACCTGCACTTATTGCTACAGCAGTAGGATAATATTTAATTAGTTCTGAATATGATGATGAGATATAATTAATAAGGCTATTTTGTCGAGATGGCGGACTATATGAAGCATTAATAATGAATGTACAATATTTGTTTAGTGATGATATAGTGATGATATTACTTTTATCCAAAAAGATTCAGTATCTCCATCTGACGTACTAATAATTTCACTGTATAAAGAGTCACTAATGTATATTATAATACCACCTCCTTTATGAAGCCTAAGACATGTTGAGGATTGACAGTTGAATATTTCTCTATCTCTTCTGTAATGAGTAAATCGGTATTGATAGCAATATAATGATCAGGATGTAACTTCTTCAAATGGGTTTCTGTAACAATACAAATGTCAACATTAAGAGAATGCAGGTGTTCACCTAAAACCGGAGATATTTTCTTGATCCAGAGAGATAACTTAGAATAGACATTGCATTAATAAGTAGAAATTTTGGAAGATTTTGTTGAGCTTTTAATTGTCAGAGGTGTGGTGGTGGATCAGTATTTCTCCAGTCAATCTTCTTAATCAATCGATTTACTTGCAATTTATATATTGGACATGTTACAGAAAATGCAGAGTGGTTATAGATTGCATTTGATGTGCTGTCATTTGAATGACAATGTACGCATATATGTTTTTCCTCGTCTTTTTTAAGGGGCAATCATTGTAACTATGTTCACCAACACAGAAAGCACAAATTAATTTGTTAGATTGACAGCTATTTTCTTATGACCGTATTTTAAACATTTACTACAAATTTGTGGCTTCACAACATTCTTAATTGAGCAAAAACACGACGCCTGCCTACTTTGAAACACAGAGACCCATGAACAAATGTTTGAATTTGATATGCATTTGTTAGTTTTGTAGATAACTAATATTCATATTTATTTAATAAATTTAGTTGAAAATGGAGGCTAGATCAATAGGTACATATAAAACTTTCATATCAAATTATATTTGAAAGTTAAATTTAAGCATAAAACATATTTGTTCAGAATATTTGCTAGTTAAATTACATGTAATTTTTACATATTAGAATCATATACACTAAAAGTAGTTGGTCACATTCTAAAAATACAAAAATTTACAGGTAGTCAAAAAACTTTCTAGGAAAAATATATAATCTCTCAAAATGATTGATACAGCTAAAATTGCACAACGCACATCTCAAGCAGATATTGATGAATTGCGAATATGAAACTTTGATATGGCTTAACATACAATAAGTACACGAGTTAAGAACTGAATCTATGCTAGTGTATAACTTAATAATTTTGAGCAAATGTATGCATTATGGTTCCATTTTGTACGCAATTTAAATCCACTAATTTCGTATATAACAGTTAGAGTTTAGAATCATATACAAAATTTATTTAATTGTGTAAATTATTTTTCCATTCTACATATTCAGTATATATAATATATTTGTTAAAAATTTCTATTTATCAAAATTTTTACTACACAAAGTGATGCCATTCTATACTTAAACAAAGCGCAAAAACAGAGTAATTTTATTCAAAGTAAACTTATACTCTAAAAACTTTACGTTTTTAAAGAATAATTGCACTTGTAGCATGAATCAAACCTCGTTGTTTTAACCAATGAAATCAATGGTTTCCTCTAATTACATTGTTTTTATTAAACAGTAGCATATGTATTGAAGCTACTCAATTACAATACACTCGTCACCTGATTGGCATGTTAATTTCCAATGTTTGTTTATGCCAATTTATTAATGCATATACATATTTTTTCTAAATATTGTCAAAATCAGTCAACAAAAAACCTTAACTTAACAAAACCGTTGCACACTGCTGTTAAGGTAAACTTAACTTAACTCTAGAAAAAACGTTACAGTTTGCGTTGTGGTTAGCCTTAACTTAAGAAATTCCGTCGCACACTGCCATTAAGAGTTACAGCGGCCGCCAAAATCAATGGTTTCCTCTAATTACATTGTTTTTATTAAACAGTAGCATATGTATTGAAGCTACTCAATTACAATACACTCGTCACCTGATTGGCATGTTAATTTCCAATGTTTGTTTATGCCAATTTATTAATGCATATACATATTTTTTCTAAATATTGTCAAAATCAGTCAACAAAAAACCTTAACTTAACAAAACCGTTGCACACTGCTGTTAAGGTAAACTTAACTTAACTCTAGAAAAAACGTTACAGTTTGCGTTGTGGTTAGCCTTAACTTAAGAAATTCCGTCGCACACTGCCATTAAGAGTTACAGCGGCCGCCAAAAGTTTGGCATCATTCAATAATTCAATAATGACGCTATAAATGTAACCAAAAAACTAAAAGTTCCAAAAATACGTTTAATACAAATAAGTGTACATGTATACATGTTCAATTCAACATGTAAGAAATTGGCTATTAATATTTGTTTGAACGTCCCCTGGATTTGATAACGGACTTTGTCCTCCTCATGATAAAAGAAACAAGTTTTTGACAAAGTTCTGGGTTAACATTGAAACCCAGGCTTCCTTTATTGCATTCACCAAGCCTAAATGTTTTGCTTATAACAATTTGAGCAATTAACTTAACTTAACTACAGTGTGTGATGGGGGTTAAGCGGCTCATGCAAAAGTATCATACTTGTGCTAAAAGACATTAACATTGCATTGACTATCAAATTTTTGCAATATTTAAGATATCGCAATTGTCAAATTGAAAATTTTGTTACTAGTGATTTCTCTGAACACGTTCAAATTTCGAAATTTACACAAAATATAAATGTTCACTTTAGGTTATTACAGCAAAGCTCTTTGAAAAAAGCACGCCTAAAATTGTGAAATTCACATTGGATCTTGATGGTTTTAATGACTTTGAAAGAGGATATCACACTCGCTATTTTCTTAAAGGACCCTATTTGGGAAAAATAGACAGTTTTAAATTATGCAAGGAACATGGAAGTAATAGTGGTGAATTGATTGTCAAAGAATTTAAGTTGAGAGTAGTCTATTGGGATTCAATGATTGAAGAAAAAAAATCTGAAAATTATGAATATAGAGAAAAGGAAATTTTTTTAAATTATGATAATGATCGAATTTGTGATTTTGGTTTTTTTTAAAATTTGAAACTATGATTAGCTTAATACATTGTTTATAAATTATAAATTAGTTTTTCTCAAATGTTTCTATTCATATGTAATATTAATGGATTTCAATTCGATTTCCACTTCTCATTTAACATATTTTGCACAAATCTTATTCTGAACCAAAGCAGAATTTACACCTATGCAAGAGAATAGACTTTTAATACAGAAATAAGAAAATGGAATTTTTAACCAATTCTTAGCATTGCTGTAATATACAAATCTATCTAATTATGAATAATTTGTTTGGTCCTGAATCAAAAATTCAACATCAACACTACTTCAAAAAATTTTTAAACAAGAAAGAATTTCCCTCAAATGATTTGTTTTTGAATCTTTATGGTAATTAACAAATCCATGGATCCATGACAATTTACAACGATTTAATTTCACCATTACTAATAAATCAAGTGTGACATAATCAGCATCAATCAAAAAAGAAAAAGAAAAAGACATTACTAAAACTTATATTTTATTAGTCTTTGATAAATTTGTTTTTATATCAATTATAATCTTTTTTTAAACTAACCTATTAATAAGTTTTGGCAAAAGCTTTGACAAAAGTTTCAACTCAAATGGCATAGCTAATGGATAGCAAAAAACAACACATTGCATAAGGATTAGCAGAAGAAGAAATAATAGTAAATGAACAACAGGTACATGTTAACATTGTACAACTTTGCTATAAATTGGGTGCAATTGCGCTCTGCCAATGTTAACTTTATTGCATTTTAGTTGTAGTTAACTGCAATTGTGCTGAATTCAATAACAAACTAAAATAAACTAACTCCAACTGGAAACAATTTTCGATCTTGATTGAAGTCTTACTTAAAGGTGTGTTTCCTCTATCGACTTTTATCATCTGTCAAGAAATCAGTGATAAAAGTTGATAATCTGAATGCTCCATCCGATTATTTGGCAAAACAGCCAGATTACTGTCATCTGATAATTTATAAGCTGATAAAAGTCAATAGTCTGAAAGGTGCTAAAACTAGTCGAAAAGCTACTTGAAACTAATTGCTTACTTCTCAAGTAGGGAACAAATTACCAAAACATAAATTATTGTCCATGGACTCCTAAATGTATTTATCTGGACGTGAAGGAGAAATTCTAAGCTATTTGACATGAGGCCATTCACAAACAGTTAAAATAATATTGTTTTACCTAATTTACACCCCACAAATCACAATCAGATCCAAAAATGCTCAACACATTTACTAATGCTTTACCCCATTCTAAGAAATCAGATTGAAAATTTCCCAGAAATTTATATGAATAGGGTAAACTGGGGTGAACTGGACACACTTTTTGCGAATCAGCTTTTCAATATCTACATAACATTTTTTATACGTGATATATTGGTTAAAATATTCTAAATGTATCTGATTCTTATATAGTTAAGTGTGCAATGTGACAAAAACTTCTGTTGCAAATCCTCTTTGCAGTCTGTATGCAGAGAAAGTGCCATGTGATAGTTACACCAGGTGTTTGGAAATGCATATTTGGCTAACATGGCATCTTTTAATTGCTGTTTGTGCTTCATTTTGAAAATTAGGTCCTTACAGATAATATCTTGAAAAATAAACTAAATTGCGCCAAAACTGTATTCAAACAATATAATAAATGTAAACTGTGTAATAGTGTCCGATTCAGCCCGTGTCCATTTCATCCCAGTTTACCCTAATTCTGCTCCTTAAGTAAGTATTGTGAAATTTCAATCAAAGAGCAAGAACTTAAGAGAATGGCTTGAGATGTGGCTTCAGATAAACATTTCTTGTAAACAGAGGGAAGATTTAACAGTTAATTTTGATTGATCATCCTGGCAAAATACAAAATGTACAAGAAACAAAGATTTGTGAGAATCTACGAAGTTTAATATTGTTGTAATAGAACTCGGAAGAATTTCATTTTTCAATTTAATGAATAGATCATTTAAAACCAAAAAATTATCCTTCATAAAAAACTTGAATTAAGAAAATTTATTTTTTCATTTTCAGCAGATAAACGGTTTTCAGCAATTGATTTTTAAAATAAAATATTTTACAGGGTTTCAAAAATTCAAAAATGTCATAAATTAGTTTGGAAGATTTTTCCATAATAAAGCATTTAGTCCATGATTTTACTGTGGCTTCTGGCCGACTCTGATCTCCAAATACATCCACAGCTGTGTGCCTCCATTGTTGATTGAGTTGTTCCAAGTCTTACCTCAACGAAGTAACTTATGTGTTCCCTATCCTAACTAAGTGCAACCCTCAAGGCTGGATATAACTAACTTAAACTCAATTTGTAATGTGTAATTTTGTACTTCACAACCTGGCAGTGATACTAGCTGTTTAATAAACAATACTTCAGCCATTACCAAAAACTATTGGCTTTAATTAATATAGATAAATAAAGTAAATAGTTACTTGCAGCTTCCTACCTTACATTTAAATAATAATACAGGCTTGGTCTATTTATAGGTTTAATAATAGGTCACCTAATTAGTCAAGATAATGTAATATAAATATAACCTATGGTAGGCTAACAGGCCTTATCTCCAAAAGTAAACTATTTGATACATGTGAATGAATCAATAGTCAGCTAAATGGAGAAAAACTACTATTCATACCCTAACATAAATTCAGGTTCATGGCTTGGATCAAGGATCCTAATATGTTCCCAAACCACTACTATTGCATTTACAGTTTAGCTTGACATTCTGTATAAATAAGCAAACCAATATAAAATCTAAAGATAAGATTTTCAAAGAATTTACTTCAGCAGTTTCCAAATTGATTTTCACTCTATTTATAGTTAAATTCAAAAAGTACCTGTTGTCCAAAATTTGAATTCTATTGCCTGCCAAAATTGGCTAAAAATAATGGAAGTGTTATCACACCCTTTGTTTTTTCAAATTATTTGTCAACAACTACTAATTTCCTATATTGTTTCTTAGTTGCATTGTACATCCATAATTTTGATAATTAAATTTAAATTGTTTTAATCAATAAATAATAATTCGATCTTAATTCTGACTAATCATCTGATCTTCTCTTCTTAGCAGTATTATGATTTGGATTATGCTACAATTGCACATAAATGAAAGCAGGGTAACCAAAGTATTTCATGCTAACCTAAACTGTTTTCAGTTGTCACTCAGTGTATTTTAGTATAAACTAGAATGCACAGCATGATTACAGTTGTCTAACTGTAATTTGTAATGTCTATTTATGTAGAGTTGTTGTAAATTCATTGCTGGAGCAATTACAGTTTACACTAGAGCAATTAACCCAGGACTCACGTTAATTCAGTGCAATTGCACCCATACTGTATGGAGAATTAGATTAGTTGGTGAAATAAATCATTGGGATTTGACTTTATATTGCATCAGGTTTTAGTATTATTAAAATGGCAAGCTAAAAGTTTGGGCACTTGATTAACCATTCAGGGACTCTCACCATTGCATTTACTGGTCAGCTGAGAGGCATCTTCATTTCTACACTCAACATCAGCTTTACCACTCTGCTGTAACATCTGCTACCAAGCATTAATATAGTTTAAACTATTCTTTTAAATTATTGTTCTTCATTCTATGTGGGTAGGGATGTAAGCATGTTAGCTATTTACTCCAGTGTTGTATATGTTTTTGTTAATCTTCACTTAACTAAAGTAACTGGATACTGTTTGGGTACTCCACCACCATAGCTTTGCTCTGTGATTTGGGTATGGCCTCTGGCCGACTCCAATCTCTGAATCACCTCACTTGTTTTCATTGCTGATTAAGTGGTTCCAATCCTCAGCTCAGCCCCAGATAACAATTTTGGTTGTTTTTACATTGTTTATGGTTGTTTCATACTTTTGGATGTTGCAGCAACCATTAACATCATAATAACAACCATTAATACTAATTTGAGCAAAAAAATGTGATAATTTAAGATTCAAGCAGATGCTTGATTACTAGATCATTTTTATATAAAGAATGGAATTGCAAAAAGCTTTTTTGAAATATTAAATTTGTGAAAAATTACAATATACTTGGTAAGCGAATTTTCAAAATAATTTATTCATGAATAATTTGACACCTTCAAATTATCTGTCAGATAAAAAAGTTACATTTGAGCAGAAGAGATTCTTTATGATTTAAAAAAGTATTATTTCAAAATTATACTTAACTTTAAAAGTTTAAATTTTTGATAAATTTGGCAGATTTTTATGCTTATTGTTATCATTTAAAATCAAGACATTCATTCAAAATTTCAGCATATGTTGTATTTAATGTATTTATTGTATTACTGTTCTGCCCTTTGTTGGGCTTGTGCTAGTTTGAACAGCAATGTTTGAACTGATTATCAAAAAAAATTTGATGTATTGCATATAAAAGTAATGCTAGAACATTCATGGGCAACATAAAATAACGTTGTTATGACCTAAAAATAGTGCATTTTTATTCAGAAAAAAACAACCAAAAAGCAACCTAATGTGACGTTGTTGAAACAACATTGTTTAGACCAGTCAAATGGTTACCATTTCAATGTTAAAACAACCATAAAAAACAACTAAAAAACAACGTTGTTTAGACCAAAATTTGTTATCTAGGATGATGTTCTTATGTGTTCCCTATTCTAACTCAGTGTAGTTCTCAATGCTAGTTGTAACTGACTTAAACTCAATTTGTAATGTCTATTTATGTCACTTTGCAACCTTGCAATGTCACTAGCTGCTTAATAATTATTACTTTAGCCATTACCAAAAACTATTGGCTTTAGATAAGTTAATTAAAATAAGTTACTTAATAACTTGCAGCTTCCTATCTTACATTTAAATAACAATACATGCTCAGTCTATTTATCAGTCTATTATAGGTCACCTAAGTCTATAAGATAAAATATGTATCACCTACAGTAGGCTATCCATCCCTTTTGCCAATATTAATTATTAGATACATGTAAACAAAAGAATTGGTAGCCAGCTAAATGGAGAAAAACTCCTATTCATATACCTAGCATAAATGCAGGCTCATGGTTTGGATCAAGGACCCTCGAGTTGCTCCCAATATGTGCCCAAGCCACTACTACTGCATTTACTGTTTAGCTTGATATTCTGTATAAATAAGCAAACCAATATAAAATCTAAAGATAAGATTTTCAAAGAATTTACCTCAACAATTTCCAAAATGATTTCTCACATATTTATAGTTAACTTCCAAAAAGTACCTGTCATTAGAAATTCAAATTTATATCATCTGACAAAAATGGCTAAAAATAATGGAAGCGAATTCGCCCCAGCATTTGGTCAAATTCAACAACAAGTACTAATTTGCTATGTTAATACTTGGTTGCATTTACAAAGATAATCTGCTAATTAAACTTAAATTGTTTTTAATTAATAATCATAATTTGATCTTGGTTTTGACTAATCATCTGATCTTCTTTCTTCTTTTAGCAGCATTATGCTTTGGATTATGATACACACCCTCCCCAGCTTGTTTTATTTTTAGCACTGCGCATTCTCTGTGGACAAATTCATCTGCTTTTTTAATTATCATTTCTGCTTTGGGATCACTCCAGATTGTTGTCACAAATTCCAGTTGTTTGGTTATCTTTAGTACTGCCTCTCTCCATTGTAACTGTACTGTGGTATTTTCTTTGAGAAGATCTCATAGAATTTCTTGTATAGATGAATTCCTTTTATTGCTATCATCAATGTTATCTGTGCATCTGCTCTACTCATATGCACCATCTCTTTGCATATCATTGTATTTGGGTAAAAGAATGTGAAAATCCTCCTGAGGCTCCTTGTGTTTGCCACGTTCTTATAAAAGAAGCTTATGTTCTCTTTTACTTCCTCTTCTGTTATTGTCATTGGATTATTCTTATTTAGTCACATCATTGTGACTATCTCCACTCTTTTTGTTACATCATAAAAGCAGTACACTTTATCTCATAAGTCCAACCATACTACATCATTTACTCCTGAAAACAGCATGATCACCTTTGTTGTACATTTATCTATTTCCTCTTGTAGTTCTTTTAACTGTTCATGAAACAGTTTTCCTTGAGTATATGGCTGGTAAGGAGTTATCTCTCCTTAAATGTATACTCTTTCCTTATTATTATTTTTTAGTAATATTTCCATCTTTTGTATTCATGTAAGAAAGTTTTGGTGATCTTCACATTCTTTGGTATTCTCCCTCATGGAAGTACCATTGGGATAGACACTGTTTGTGGTGGGTTGCATATGAGAATTTTGATTTGTATTTGTTGCTCTATTTCTCTATAGTCTTCTGACGTTGTTGGTGCTGTTGCCAGTCCAATTGTGGCTGGGTAATTCATCTTACTTTCTTTTAATGTTTGACAGAATATTTGCATTAAGCCTCTCCTGCTCATTCTTACTTGGATCTTGTCGTTCACTTCCAATTTTGACGTAATGCATTCTATGTCCACTGCTAACTGATTGCATGGTTTTAGCATCTCTTCTAATTCAGTTTTTGTGAACGCCTCTGTGAACATTAGTTTCATTGATGCTACTGTTTGCTCCTCCTTCATGTACTGATAATTCCTAGAGCAAATTTCTTCTTTTTCCTTAGTTATTTTTATTTTGACTAAGAATCTCTCGTCATCCATGTCGATCCATTCCATCATGTGTTCTGGTGTGGAGGCTCCCCATTTCTCTATGTTTATTCTTTCTATTTCCTGCTGTGTCTTTGGTGATAGTATCAGTTGTGTTGACATTAACAATTCTTCCTCCTCCAACATTTCTTTTTGTGTCTTTGTTGTCATCTCACAGACTTCCACAGGTTCTGTTATTCCTCCCCCTTCACATCATTTCTGCATTCTTGATGATTTTCACGAATTTGCAGCGAGGGTTCTCTTTTTTGTATCTCTTCATGTCTAGTTCAAGCATTTATTGGATCTCTTTGTTTTTCATTATATTTAGAATTTCTTTGGTATCTATGATTTTTCATTTAATGATTTTCTTTGTTGTTAGCCATGGTTCTGTCTTAGTCATGTTTCAGATGTGGCACCCCACATGTATTTCCTCATGGGCTCATCAAATACTGTTATTTCTTCAGGCGTGATCCCTGTTCTATTCACTATGTCCACCATTGACATTCTTCCTAGTGGGCTTTTGTTGACAATTAATCTACTTATGAACTTTTTGATTTCTTGCATCAGTTTTTTGCATTTATCTGCGGATGTCAACTTCTCGACGTGCACTTTTAGCAACCAATTTTTTGTTTGGGTATTTACTGGAGATAGAGCTATTTTGTACTTCTTCGCCTTCACTAACTTGTGTCACCCCCATCTTGAGATTGGTAGCCTTAATTCCTGTTCCTGCATTGTGAATATTGCTAGGATCAATGCTGACGTTCTGAATGTGATTTCTGGGGCATTCTTTTCCTTAAATAGCATATTTTTGAAATCTTTTATTGAATTTAATTCATATGCTCTATTGATTTCTAACAGTGCTACCTCAACTGTTTTATGGTATTTTCTTGATGGGGCCTCAATATGTATCTCTGACCATTCTTCTTTCATCTTCTTCTGTA
>CABFPE010001097.1:0-11388 GCA_900660155.1 Hofstenia miamia | reverse complement strand
GTAGTAGTAGTAGGACTTTATTCCCATATTGGAAAGATAACTATAAAGCACCGTTACAAAATATCAATAAAATGAGAATATGGTATTCTGTACATGACACGAGCTACAAAAGCATATAAGCTGGTGAGAACATCCGTTTTTGGCATCATATTCACTTTCAAACTTATTCCAAAATAACACCTTTAATTGACTCTTCACTACTTTTGGATTACCAAAGAGATTTATTTCAGTCTTCAAATGAACAAAGTTGGCAAGCAGAATCACTCAATTAAAAAAGTGATTTCTAGACTTAGTTTTCTTCGTAAATTTTGATAAAAATAACATATTGGTCGACGATCTGAGATTTTGACGAGATGGAGCGTATAATGTGATGAAACTTGATACATCAATGTCCAATTCTTTATTAAGAAGTTTGTTTAAAAATATCAAGTCACGCTGCTGGACTAGCAGTGAAAACGGAAGAAGTTTCAATCGCATAAGACGGCTTTTATAGCCATCCTCATGAACAATCCATCGTGTGCATCTTCTTTGGAAACTCTCAAGTCTGTTGAGATCCGTCTGATTAGCAAACCATAACTGCAATAGATCAAATCATAGCAATAGAATCAGACAAATCAGCATAAAATATGATCCAATGAAAAAATATTGTACTCATATATGTCCAAGCCATTAATATCACTGCCAACTTGGTATACATTGAACATACTATCCAGCACATATGTGACAACATACTTAATATGGAATCTTACCTGGAAAATCTCTTCATCATATGCATATTTACTCTTGCTAGAACAATGATAGAACACAGAGCATCTATTGCCAAATTATTCCTCATGGGAAAACTCCTTGACAGAAGTTTACCACAATGCTATTTGATTACAGAACAACATATAGCAATCAAAATACTGCTTAAAATTCTTGATTGCAACACTAAGAGTACAAACATTACCAAGATTCGAATTTGTATTTAAACAGAACCAAATAAAAGTGAGAGCTGCAGGACCTGCCTCTGTCTTGGCACAGTTTGCTTAGATTTGCTTAAGTACATCTATTTCTGGAACTGTAACAAAGTTATATGTGCTGAAATTAGTCATTTGTAATCAAATTGAATGCTGAATTGAAATGCTACAAACATATTTTAGCTTGCCTAAAACTAAAAATTGAAAATATAATACAATTATAATACAAAAAATATTATTTCAATTTTGCCCTGTATTGTGTTTTGTATTTTGTCTCATTGTGTAGCTGTTTAATTGAGATTTGGTGTAAGAATCTTTTATCGTGGATATCTTACAAATACATTTATGACTCTGATGTGTTGTGTTGTGCTTGTTGTGTGACACAACAGTCTTTTGCTGTTGTGTTGTGGCTGGTTGTTTTGTGAAGATATCCACACAATAAGCCTAAAAAAATTTTCCTAAAATTTAAGAACTAAAATTAGACATTCATAAAGATATTAGCTTCCTCAGAAATTTGAAAACTGAAAAAACAACTGTGTTTTCAAAGATTTTAGGTATTTTGTTGCTAAATCTAAAAGACTGCACAGAAGAATAACTGAAGAAAATAAGAAAGAGGAAACAGTAAGGAAATTCAAATCCTTTTTTGCCTGTTGTGAAACTGAAATAATACTTAACCACACTCGCAAATTTTTAAAAAATATTCGTTGTAATATCTAGAGTAAATGTACATTAGGTAATCTTGTTGCATCCATTGATTTCTACATGTAAATATTAACATGTCTATGCATGTTGGCAAATATTTAGACTTATGTATAATATATAAAATAGAAGCAAAATTGAATTATCAGTGTGTCACACGTTCCAGATCTAAAAGAATACAGTGAACACTATTTCATCTAATTTTGTTCTTTACATATGTACATTGTGGGCTGTTATATGGCTACGCATGCTTAATACACACTGCAAAATATAAAGCAAAACTGTACAGAATTTTACTATCGCATATGCAATGCCTAAGCTTTACAAATGAACACCAAGACTTTGCTATTAAACTATTAATTGATTATTGAGTTTAAATATGAAAAATACTTTTACGAACTCTTCTCAAAGATCAAATGAAAAATTCACCTAACAATGCTGTTTTTGAAGTTGAATTTGTGGATTGAAATATGTTCAGTTATATTTTTAAGTAAAATGTATGTGCAGGTTTAGTTATTCAACTCTTGTTAGAACTTAAAATGCAATATGCCATCTGTGCTTTGCCGAACTAGCTCAGTGAAATACATTTTTTGCCAACAATAAATTTGGATCTAAAATAAAAAGGTTTAGCCTAAGGTTAGCTCTCCATCTATTTAGAATGCGATGTTTTATTATCAAGTTAATTGATCAATAGGTAAGCTAATAAATAACAAATTTCATACAAAATAATTTTAAACCCTCTATCATTTCAAAATTCCAATCAATCCATGACATCACCAATTTTTAGTACTCAAAATCATAAAGCTTGTTGTACATAGTGATGTTTGACTTCAAAGGACCACAACTCTAACTTCAATTTTGAAATTTAGAGGGCACCCTACTCACTATACTTGATACTGTGTAAATTGAAGTTGGTCACTAATATTCTATTATACATAGCAAATGTAGCACTGCAAATCATTATACTTAGTTTGTTACAGGAGGGAAATTCTCAGCATTACTAAGATTTATTAATTGAAAATGTTGTCATTCATTGTGGTTGTCATTTCTACATTCTTCATTATCACATGTGACTCAAAATATGCATTCTACATCATAGATATTACATTTGAAAAGAAGGCAGATCTAGGAATGGATGACGTAAGTAATTATTAAACTTCCAGCCATTGTTCTTATATTTATGTTAATTACTATTTTAATAAATTGCATTATAAACCATGTTTGCATTTCTCAAATGTTGCTGTTGGATGAATTGAGGTTTGATTCATTGGAGTCTTGTCATCCCTATTTTCCCAATTTCAGTTATCTTAAATTATTAGAAATGGTCTGGTGCTTAGGCACTAAATAAGTAAGACATTTACTTGGGTTCTTCAATTTTACTACAGTTTATCACATAGACATTGGAAGCAATCACTAAGTCATTAGAGGTTATTCTGGTTAAGTGCTGTTTATAAATACCAACCATATATATAATCTTAATTGTATGTTTTTAAATTCTTTTGATGCCCTTAAGAATTTGAGAATTTAGTTCTGAGTTTCATAATTTGTAAGCATTATCAAGATTCGTCCTAATTAGAGAGCAGTATCCTTTATGGCTTTAGTATTACCCACATCTCTACGAAATATTTGTATATAATCATGTCTTTTTGAGGATTTATTAATAATTTTGTTGTTGTTAGCTTCCAATTTTTGTTTGAATGACACTTAACAACGACAATTCTGCTTTGCTTGAATAAGGAACCTGTCTAGCTATAATCTCTGGTTGGTTTCTAGTCCTTCACAAATGAAATCACTAACTCAACAGTTTCATGTATGCATACCATGCCATTAGTAGTACCCCAGCTTAAAGCTTCCTGTGCTATTGCTGGACTATCCTCCTTTGAGTTGACAACAGCTTGCCAAAGACTTTAGTCTACAAATTTAAGACTATTATCAATATTGTTCAATAGAGCATTAATAAAAACATGAATAATCAGGTTCTCAATTTGGTCTTTTATGAGTCACTCTGCATTGATTACACATATTTCCTTCAAACTGTTCATCTGTAAAGGATGACTAACTGAAGGACAAGGCTTTTAGCAATCGTGTAGGAATATATTCTCTCAAACTGATGAGAGTTTTTATAAAATGTTTCCTAGAATTTCACTACCATTAGGATGAAGTCTTCTGTAAGTTTTGAGATAGGATGTGTTAGGAATATAGAAAAGTAGTAGTAGTAGAATTTATTAAGTTCAAAAGCATTAACAAATTTACGTCAATGACACTCATCTTCCTATGCATTTCAAATCAATTTGTGTGAAGGAAGTTTGCCTTTGTTGAAGAGGTATACACCAGCACTCACTAATGTTTTGTATCAATGCTCAGTTTTGATTTTTGGAACTCATAACATTCCTGCTTGCTTGTTGGATAACTCAGTAACATCACATTCTAATGAGTGTAATCAATGTGTTTATTATTTTGCAACCTGTTGAATTTCTGTAGTATCAATTTATGTGTGACTTCAGAAGAACGAGAAACCTCAGAGCCAATGATTTCCAAACCTTTGGCTGTCAGCCTTGTCAACTGGAAACTGACATTGAAGCATACAGCATTTTACTTTCAGTACACACATGATAGGTTTTCTACTATAACTCACTTTCTTCAATTAATTTAAGAATAGTAGCAAGCTTTATCAATTTTCACTCAATTTTTTAACTCAATATTTAAAGTGAGGCGGTTATCAATCACTATTCCTTGAAGCTTAGTCTCTGTTACCCTTTGATTTGACCAGACTCATAAACCAATAGAGCAGGATTAGGTTTTGAATAGGTACTTTTGATGACCATTTCTTCATTATTCTTCCAATTGATGTCCATGTCGTTTTCTTTTGCATGCCGCACTACATTATCAAGCTCACTCTCTGTTTTTTCGTTTACAACCACAAAGGTTAGGTCATCAGCGAATTTGATATAAAAATTTTCTAGATAAATTGTATTTAAATAATGGGAAACAGACTTGGTCTATTAACTGTTCCTTCAGGACTCCCCCTCTTCTTCCATAAATAATGGGAGGACTTATCTGCAGGTTCAGTCTTTACAACATGATCTTCTAGGAAGCTTCTATGCCATTCCATTGTATCACTGAAAACTTCAACTTTTGACATGTTTTAAGGAGTTTATAATGATTTATTTGTTAAAAGCTTTTGAGTAGTGTCTGCATATTCCTAATACAGGCAACCCCACTTAAGTCAGATTGACTTGGACCAATGCAAAATATTCCGACTTACAAGAAATCCGAGATATAATTTTAGTGGACTTTGATTGTACTAGTTCTGCAAAAACAGAGAATTACAATATGGTAACTTTTATGCAAGCAATCTGATGGTTGTTATGAAAGAAGCTGTTTGTAAAATATTGAAAATAAACTCTGCTAGAAGAAAAATTCATCATGTATTCTTATGTCTTACAGTATTTTTCTTTCAATACCTGAATTAAACATAAACTTAACTTATATTTATATATCGGCCATCAATCACTTCGTTCTATATTTGATTACATATTTAAAATATGACTGATGCACACAACAACTTGAAGTGCAACAGAAACTTATTTTTAACATCGTTAATTTATTATAACATTCTTTATAGGGTTTTTCTACTATATCAACTGACCGATTTCGGAATACTTTTGCTCTGCGAGTTTTGACTATATTTATTAGGGTTATATATAAAAATGTACTCAATTATTAGCTCCATGTGAAACTATTATTTATTTTTTGGATAAATCAATTCTCACTCCAGCGCATTGCGCAATAGAAATTGTCAATTTTAACACTTCTTTTATAATCAATTATTAAAAAAAATAGTGTAGACCATCTTTGGAGACCTATAGCTCTATTACTTTTTCCGCTATGGATACAGTTTAAATATCATTTGATGCACGCTGAATAGTTCTATGACAAAGTTATTTTTAATTTTTCGATTTCATCCATTTTAACCATTTTTACAGTGATAAATGCGCCATTTTTATTACATAACAATTTCTGTTACTAAATGGAAATTCCTTTGCCTTGACCTGTCTACATCCAAGGGATTTTAACAGTGCGGTAGTCACATTTCAGAAGCCTACTGCAAAGTCCATTTCTACGCTATGGGCATAAAAATATAATATTCTCTAGCTAATCAATAGCTCTATGTGTCAATTTTATCAATACTTTTCTTGTTAACTGCGAACAATATAACAATCGATTTTTACTAACTTGACGTGTTTTTCAAGGACAATTAATGCAATGCACGTATATTTAATAGAAATAGCTGTTTGTTAAGCACTATCTAGGTGCGCTGGAATGCTTAATACATTACATAGGTCATAAGCAATCTCTTTAAGTGAAATTGACAGAAATAATTCGATTCAATACAGACAAATGTCTAATATTTTGACCAATATTATTATAATTTCTAGGGACATTTTTTGATGTTCTAACCAATTCTATTGTCAACACTTAGGGTTTTTTTGTTAAATTCGAAAGCTCAATCTTTCCCATGTTTTAGTTATATATATTATAACGTCTTGTAGGTTTACTATATTTACGAATTTTACAATAATTTTTTGTATTCCTTTATTTCCTTTATTTCATCATCTCAACACTTGAAAGAGAAAACCCCAGTGTTATTTTTGTATTCCTTTATTTCACACATCACATAAATCAGGGAGTTGTCATTTTAAGATCATCTAATTTAACTTGAAAGATTTTCGGACAACTTATTTAAAATATCACCCATTGACAGCACTACACAAAGGTAAACATATCTAGGTTGACCCCTACATGAACTGTTTGTAGGTCAATACCATGGAGCTATGTATAGTAGCTTTATGGTCAATACCATGAGTAGAAAATATTTACACTATGCTTGAATCACGTGCAAAACAATTTCCATCCGTCCGACTTGTGAATGAAATTTTCAATCTTAAATTTGTAGCTTGTATGAAATTTTCAATCTTAAATTTGTAGCTTGTACGTAGATTTCAGTCCAATTTAGAATTTATCCGACTTAGAATTGTTCGAATTAAAAATATTTTTTTGTTTGTTTACATATTGGAGTTTCTCTGTTCTTTATTAATAGCATGACTTACGCGAAAATTCATCAGTCGTTCTTTAAAAATTGAAATTGATAATATTGAAACAAAAGGTTCTCTAACAAAAATTTGGGATCGAATCCTTATATTAAATTATTACAGTATAGCGGATGATTACTCATTGAAAAAATCGTATTTGCATGTAATTCATGCATGAGAACATATTTTAGCACATATCTTCATCTTTGAATGAGCAAGCCCTAGCTCATAGATGCGCCCATATACAAACCAAACTGCAGATAAATCGCTTTGTTGCGTAAAAGTAACACTAGTGTAAATAAGAAAAATTCAACTCAATGCCACAAACGTGTGGCTTCCCTTTTGGTATCTGGATTAAAGAAGGATCAAGAAGATAACAAGTCATTTGGTAAAAATAATACCGTAATTGAAGATTTTGCTTTAACAAGAGTTCACTGTGAAATTGGAAATCTGCCAGCAAACATTCGTTATTGAAAAAAATATCCAAATTATTCCTTTTTTTCAAAAGTACACTTTTCAGATAGCTGTTAAATCATAGTGGGAATTAGGTAGGTGGCAGAAGACAGCCAATACCAATCAGCCAGTTTTGGCATATAGGTTATATTTGCACTACATATATAATCTATACAAACACATGGTATTACATACATTAAAAAATACGTATATATATATATATATTAACCATCTATAAATTTAAAAATTAAAAAATTTTCCAGTAAAATTTATAGTCTATCTATTAATGTCCTTTTCACTGTCCAGATTTCACAAAGCAATGAGATGGTATAATCAATCGACTGCTAAGAAAATTGACCTGATTCCAATACCAGATCCAAGCGACTGGTTGCGGTAGTAGGAAAACGCAACATAAGACGGAATCGGGACCAACTTTTTAATTTCAAATACGACTGGGACGATTTTAATTTAATAGTCGACGTTTTGATATAGGCCTACTTGCTAAACTAAAATATATCTATATTATCTCCATTCAATATTCTGTTTTGTTAATAATGCATAATTTTAGCACATTTAATTTTAGTACGGGACCAGAAATAAATGTATATATAAATAAAACATATGTTGCATTAAAATATAAATTTATTTCTAAACGGATTTGTAGAAACTCAAATTTAATAATAGAAAGTCCGAACTAGCAGATTCATCAAGACCTTTGTATTGATACCATAATGTATCAGAAATCAAATCTATAAAGAAAAATATTATGGAAAAATCTAGTGTTAGAGTTTCAGTACTTCTCATCACAAATTTCTAGGCTCGCCCCTGATAATGCTGTGTATTTGTTGTGACAAATTGTCTGCTGTTCTCAATTTATGGCAAACTTGAAGCCTAAGCTGTATCCAATTGGAGTTTGATGACTCCATTCATGAGCTTGATGTATTCCGAGAAGCTTTTTATTTCTAATCAATTCTGTAAATATATGGTCTCAGCTGGAAATACACTTAGAAAATTATATACAATACTGTTTCAAGTTATTTGCATTGCAGTTTTTTGACACTTTTGCTGCAATCAAAAACATTTTTTTTAAAATTGTTAATTGCTTCCAAGATTTACAGATTTGAAAACATTTGTTTGTTGCATTTCTTGAGTAAAGTTCTCTAATAACAAATCATATTCAGATACTGTTATAAGTAATCGATAGGTATAGCGCATGGCCTCTAGTATAGGTACAAGCATAGCAAAAAGCATATGTAACACTTGTGAAAAGATTGGGTAAGTCCTTAACCCTTCTTGAGTTTAGCTTTTTAAAAAATGGGAGGTCGGACGGTTCAAGTAGACCTACTGTCAGTTAATTCTAAGTAATTTAATCATTTTTTGTTAGTCTTATTCTAAATTTTGCTCGTAGCCAATTGTAATTGCATATATAGTTAATATTTGCTCATAATTTAATTTGCCTGCATTTAAATTTTTAATAGAGTCTTGCTGCTAGCAAATTTTTGAAATTTTTTTAGTAGTTTTTGTGAACATTTATCTATAGTCCTACTTTTATTTTTTGTGTATGAGGTATAGTCGTACCTATACCTTCTTTGGAAGGTGAACTGGTTCAGGCATCCCTACCCTTCCTGTTCGGTTTCTCAGTCCTTTTTTGTCGTGTTTTAGATATTATGATAGGATTCGCACAAAATATGGCATAAGAAAAGCAAAGAACCAAAATGATGAATGAAAACTTTGAAGTAAATATAGCATAATAAACATCTAGCTGGAAAATAACTAAAACAGAAGAAACAGTTCTCTGCAATTAAAATGGAAATTCGAACAAAATATGTTTTAAGAAATGCTTAATACAAAAATAGATACAGATGAACATAAAGTTAAATTTGAAAAAGTTTGCTCGATAAAGGTAAAGGCACATTGATATGTGACAAAGACTGTTATGTTGGAAAAATGAATGAAATTTTAAATTTCCAAGATATAACTAAGTTTTTTATCAAAGAAAAGGAACAAATAAATATCTCATGAGATGCTTAAAGCAAAAAAGTTAATATTCAGGAGTTTTATGAAAAAATATGATCAACAGGAAGGAGAACAGCAAGATCCATTAAGTTAAAGAAAACCACCTATGCAACAGACTTAAGTTCTATCAATATATCTAAAGAACTAAATAATTTTTAAAGCCATTTATTCTCAAAATCTATAATTTGAAAAATACGGAATATCTCATAAACAAACAAGAGGAATCAACAAGATCATTCAATTGTGACAAAGTATTTAAAGCAAGCTTTGAACAAAATCATTATTCCTGTGTTGAAGAAAGCATTGAAAATTTAATCAAATCATTCCAACACAACAAATCATCTACTCTTCAAGTGGTATTAAAATTGGCATGTACAAATACACTATTTTTGCTTAACGAGAAAATTCATTGGCTAATTAATGGTATGGCAATGAATTGTGTTTGGACCAATTATTGAATCTAAATTTTAAGGTTTAAAATATAAAGCATATAACATCAGCGCCAAAAAAGCATTAATCAATTGAATATTTACAACATCATCAAATTACACCAATCTTACTGAAGAAAATGAAAAACTTTTTTCAAAACTTTCAAATAAGGGATATTTCCACAAGCTCATAAGAAATTTCTTAGAACTATTCTTCAAAAATATTACGCAACAACAAAGCAATGACAACTTAAACATATATTGGAGCATATGGCATACCACATACTGAATATTGAGAAAAGTACCCAAAATACCAAATTCAAAACATGAATAATTACAACATTTACTTCAACAAGGACTCTTTTTTTAAGGAAATATGCACTACCCAATAAACAAAACTTTTTATACCCTTCTTATAATGGTATAACGCTATATATATATATATATATTAGGGATTGACAATATTAGTCAAACATAGAACTAGACAATCCGCACCCAATCATACCCGAAAATGTAGTACCTGAACTCTACCAGAAACGTTGAATTTAAGTTAACTTTGTCTATCTTTCTCCAATCAAATGACCATTAACATCAATCATTTACTGACGGAGAAACAGCAATTGCATTCTTATTACCTAACGTCTTGGATATTTCTCAGTTCAAGATGTGAATAACATCAATATTTTATAAATAATAAATCTAATCTTTGTACTCAAACCCGACATATATAGGGTTGTCAGATAAGTTTTTTCCAAACAAAGCAATATTGCTTATTCATACTGCATTTATTATACAAATTCAATGATAAGGCTGAACACATTTCTTTTGCAGCATCTCTGGAGCTCAAACCTCGCTTCCAACAGTAGAAAATCAGTTTTCGGATGTCATTACGTTCAAGCTCCATCTTGATTTCAAATGCTCTATCTGCGAGTAATTGCTATTTCATTAAAAAAAATTCAAAACTGCATAGATATTTAGAATTAAAAGCATTCAAAAAGCTGCTATAACAAAATCTGCATCTATGTTTAGTCTGTTGCTATTTCAAATTTCAGTGTGAATGGTCCTATATTTCAAAAGATATAAAGGATTT
The DNA here is from genome assembly GCA_900660155.1 of Hofstenia miamia. Lineage (NCBI taxonomy): Eukaryota > Metazoa > Xenacoelomorpha > Acoela > Hofsteniidae > Hofstenia > Hofstenia miamia. The sequence goes on along the minus strand of CABFPE010001097.1, from coordinate 650 downwards.
TGTATGGGAAAAAACTTATCTGACAACCCTATATATATATATTTATATATACATATATATGTATATTACCTTAAAAATAGCGCTAAATATTATATGGGGTACTCCACCACTAAGGCTGCAAGGATACAACATTAATATGAAAAACTAATGTCACTTTGTAAACCGAATTTCTTTACCCAAATTTTTTGGGGCTTTCTTTATATTATTTGCTCTTGTCGCTTAAATACCACAATAATTACAGCAAACACCTGGTCTGTGTTAATTAGGTTAGGTAAATGACTGACGTTAGCCTATTATGTTTTATAATGTTTGATAAATATCAGCAAAAAGAAACCATGTAAACAGGCGCTTTCAATATTAAATACGTCAAAGTAAATAAACATGGGGAATAAAGTGAGCCAAATTTCCGCCATTGCAATTGTCAAATGAAATCAAATGAAGAATGGGTGTTGAGCCAATATAATCGATGCTTTAGATATTTAATATGTCAGATTTCATCAACGGATACAGTCGGCTCTTGCTTTCACTCGATGAAGCAATAATTTCGCACATCCTACCTGGTGCTATGTCCCTGGATGCTGCAAATGCTTTTAGAAAAGATAAAAAGAAAACGCCCCTTAATCAACTCTTCTCTCGTCTTAATAAAGAAA